>OY728125.1:1616194784-1616460784 GCA_963277665.1 Viscum album
ACGCTCACATGGGAAGAGTTTGAATGGATCTTCAGGGAAGAGTTCTATCTGGTGATGCTGAGGTCAGTGCGGATTCAAGAGCTTATGCAGCTTCGACAGGAGGGCATTACATTGTTGGAGTACTCAGCGAGGTTTATAGACCTATCGTGCTACTCCCTGGATATGGTTCGAGATCCATTATTTGGGGCTTGAACCTTCAAGTAGGGCCTATGAAGAGACATTTGGGAAGTTTTGGTTTCCTTGTGTATGACCACCTATGTCGGAGTGATGGAGCGAGCCTTGGTGGTGGAGAGCTTTCTGGCTGAGCAGATTTATCACATCAGTGTTGGGCACGTGGCAGGAGAGATGTCGGCAACTGGTAGTCAGTAGAATGCGCAAGGGTCTGGATGTGACCGACATTTTAGGAGGTGACCCTAGGATGGAGGATCTGAGGCTCAGGGCTCACAGGGCCCACATGCCAGTTTTGGTCAGCCGTTGGAGATGGTGTGTTACACTTGCGACGGTCATGGACATCTCGCTATAGATTGGCCAACCCGTCGAGCTGATGAGAGGGAGTTTGTCAGCAGGCCACCTTGGCAGTAGAAACATCTTGAGTTTGGAGGTCCTCAAGGCAGCAGATGTGGCAACGAAGCTGGTGTAACGACAGGAGGTGGTAAGCGGTATCAAATTTTACCACCACCACCCCCGGGTGGTCCACACCGAGCTCAGGGAGCTGGAGGGTGAGGGCGAGGGAAGATGCATTCCCTAGAGGCTGTTGACCTAGAGGCTACGCGGGAGGATAGAGGTATGCCTTGTGTCCTTTCTACTTTCTGTAGTAGTTTCATAGACATTGTTTAGCGGTACTCTTCCCATTCTTTTTTTTGCTCGAGTTTTGTTCAGGGCTTTGGTAAGACCTTCTGTGGGTGTTGTTCGGGGTGCTTCCAATGCGTGAGGAAGAGGGATCCTTCCCCCACCGAGAAGTGTTTTTGTGACGCGATCAAAACCATATGGGTGAGTCAGTGCCACCCAAAGTAGATAGTGTTGAGGTGTGTTGGATGAGTCCCTCTGACTTATGTGTTCGGGCAGGGGTGTTTGTTGGTGAACTCTCTGGTGTAGGAGACCCAGTTGAGAGTCAAACTGCTTTCCTTATGCTTATGGATTTACATGGATGAAAATTTCTAAGGTGTGGAGGATGTAGTGACTCGGGTTTTGGCCCTGTCATACTTGGAATATTCTTATGAAAAATTCCAGAGCTAGGCGTGAAGACGACGTGAGATTCCGAGACCCGGTGTGCCTGGAATAAATTTTATAAAAATATTAAGTATTTTTGTACTATGCACATGGCGGGTGTGTGTTATCTCATAAATGGTAGATCATAACGGCAATATGAGGTCCCGGTTTCTTTCGCAGCGTGCCTTTTACCCTAGGTGGTGTGTCAACTTTGCAGGCACGGGCCTCTTGTAAGAAAAGACACCATGGGCATTTTTGTAAATAAATGGAAAAGTTTATTTATGAGTGTCAGCTGGAATAACTTCTGAACGGAGTCTCAGATCGAAAATCTTACTCATCCGTTGCGTTCAGAACGGCGCAATTACCCTATCAGAGACCTAATTTTCCCCACATCGGGAGGTCTGGATCAGGGTGATAAATTAATTAATTATGTTAATTAAGAGATTGATAAAAATAAATCACCAACCATATTCCCCCACCTCCCTCCTCCTTCAGGCGACATCCCTCCTCTCCCCCTACCTCCGTTCTTTTCCAAATCAATCCACAGGTGTCCGTTTTCAACGCCGATTGTCTGTGGATCGTGCTTCACGGTATCGCGGGCATCGTTCTGCACCCGAAGATTTAGTGATCCGCCAACAGGTAGGTGTTTTGAGTTTTGAAATCTTGGATCCCGATTGGTTTGGGTTTTCTCTATTTTGAGCCTGAAGATGTATAGATCTAGTCCCGTGGGGCGTAAATGACTTTAGATGCACGTTTGGACCCCCGGGGTGCCCACGGCGGTGCTCGGAAGCTTCGTCGGCACGACACCAGTGTGACGGCGGCCTGCAGCGGACGGCCGCAGGGGCGGGCCTCGGTGAAGAAATCAGACCGCCACAGGGGCAACGGTCCGGCCGTCAATCAGCGGCGACCCCACAATGGGGGGGGGGGGGGGGGGTCGGCCGTGCCGCGGCAGCGGGGTCTACCAGCTGGTTCAGGCCGGTCCGGCATTATTCTGGTACACATGGGTTTTAAAACCCCCATAACTTGCTCCCTGGAGGTCAGAATCGCGTGCTGTCTATGGCGAAGTGACCCTGGCGATGAGGTAAAACCTTCAGTGTGAATTAGGGGGTTTCAATGTTCGGGATCGTGGCCCGAGTGCTAGAAATGTGGAATAAAATATTGATATTTTATTATTATTCAACTTCGGGTCGTTGTATCTTCTACCTGGAGCATCTGATTGACGTGCTGTCAGTGGCATTGAGACCCAGATGATACGGCGGACTTTTCTAGGTTGTTTTCAGTTCTGGGCCCTATGAGGTTGGGTTTTGGCGTATTCGTAGAAACACATCCTTTCCACCGGGTGTCCATTTTGGACAAACAAGTAGTCGATCCCTTGTGTTTTTCTGAGGGGATCGCAATGGTGTGATCTTCTTGACATGTTTTGGGAGTGTGGTGTGGGCCCAACCCGGGCTGGCTTCGGTGAATAGTACCTTTTTCACAGGGTGTCCATTTGGTATGATCGAGTAGTCGATCTTGTAATGTCCCAAGTAAATAAAGAATAAAGAATTTTTATATTTATTAATATTTACGAATTAAATATCAATTTTACTTAAAAGGGGTTGCTATGTTCGATAGCGTACCTGATACACAACAAAGAGTTTCATTGAAATCTTATGTTGCACACTAGAAATATAATAATATTATTTTAAATGGTAGTTAACATGTAGCCGTTGTATTGGCGGGAATGGATAGAAATAACTAAAATATGATTATATATGTTTTTTAAATGTTTTTACATTTATCCAATAAAAGATAAAGGCTTAAAATACGGAAAGAATTCAATTTTAGGCATTTATACCCTAATTTTCACTAAAGATTCACTTATCATCTTTTGATGGAGAACAGACATTAAATATAGTTTTGATCACTCTTATATATTCTATTTGACTAAATAAAACTCTTCTTTAGAATTGGGACATCAAAATTTACTTTGTGTAAATTTTTGGTATTTTTCTGATAAAGTTCATTTTTTTAATGAATAGTCTAAAATGTTGTATTTTAATTCAAAACCTCTTTTTAATCTAATTTATTAAGAGGATTACATAATCTTTTGAATGGGTTTTTAAGTGAAATTAGAATATATTTTTACCATTTAATCCAATAGTGGTCATTGGAATTAATTTCACTTCGAAATTGGACTTAAACTAGTGTCAATCTTTTGATACTTATTGTTTCATAAAAACATGATATTTGTCATGACAACGGGAATTAATTATTAAATTAATTAATGTGACTTATATGTTTTTAATTTTGTAAAATACACTTCATTTTTTAATTTGGAATATCAAATATACCTTAGGGTGAATTTTTGGTATTTTTCTGAAAAACATCAATTTTTGATGAATAGTGAAACCACTAAGTGGTACTTATAAAAACTGATTTTTCGTTTAAATGAAATTTTACGACTTTTGTGTTTTGAATTTCAAAAATCCGATAGAAATGGTTGTCATTAAGAAGTAAAATGTGTTTCAATGGGATTAAAATATTTTTTTGGTGAATAGTAAATTATTAAGTTTTTAATCGCGATTAGAGGTAATTAGTGTAGTTTGAGGTAAAATAATGTTTTAATAATATGAGATGAGCTTGAAACATGTCCTACCCTCATTGGATGTGTCATGTCCGACCAAGAAAATCCATGAGTCAACTTGGGGACCCCATAGAGCCACTTGTTTTGGGAAATGACATAAATAACTTTTTATTTAATGTTAAAATAAAAATGACACAAACATGAAATGTTTTACTAAAACAATTTTTACATGGGGCTATAAAAGTCATATGTTTTAATATAAATATTCATTAGAAATCTAGAAATATTTCCTACATCATGATATTTGTTTTATAATTTTTAGACATTAAATAAATTAAATTATTTATGACATCATGATGATGCAGCGATGACCTCATTATTTAACGATTTAAATAAAATGGAATGATAATTTAAAATCTAAGACCTACACATGTCCAAAACCTATTGGATGAGTGTATTTCGAACCCTCATCACCTTATCCTCGAAATACATCAATTTGGGACCTTTAAAATCCTAAACTCTTTTGAAAATAAAGTAACATTTTGTAACTTTACAAGAGTGCCTCTCCTCTCCTCTTATAAAAGGCCCCCAACTCTACCACCTTACCCACACTCCCAAAGCCTTTGGCTCGTCCAACCCCTTCCCATTTTGTCTCTCCACTTCCCTATCTTACTCCTTAAATCCTCTCTTTGGGCATAAGTCTTCCCAAGGAATCCTTTGAGCTCAAATCTAATAGAGTTACCCGATTTTAAGGTGATGTCTTCACTTGTGTTCTTTTGTTTTATTATGCTTCTCCAACCCCCTAAACACGTTTTATTCATTTCTTTTGTAACTACTACAGTATTATCAATATACTAGGATTTTTTTATAATAATTATTCGATCTACACTTACACACACCTACATCTAATGGTTAAAGAACATACTGTTTCCGTGGATGGCGAATTTCGGCCTCCCGAAACGATGATTGTTCAACATTATTTTAACACCTTCAAAGGTGGCCATTCATATGACACTATATTTATATATTATATATAATATGTTTATGTTTTCCTTAAGCTTCTGTATTTTTCATTTTGGGCATTCCTTTATGGTTTCCATTATGGGTAAACGCGATATCTTCATTTAAGGAAGTGCGGACTACCGCCCCCTCAATGTGATTTGATTCGTTAATGCCATATGTGGGACGTATAAAGTATGGATTTAAAGTTATTATATATGATGTTATACTGGAATTATATTATACCTCTATATCATTATTATTTCTTCCCATTAAATTGTGAGATAGAAATGAAAGTAGCGTTCATGTGTACGTACGGCTTACCGTCTCCATGAACGGTGCATTTCATTTCTTATCCCCAAATGTAATGTACTATTATAAGTACATGTATATAATGGATATATATGATGAATGATACATATAAATGATGAATATAATTCTGGAATTAATATATACATACCTCTCATTTAGTTTTAATTCCATTAATATGAAAAATAAATGAAAGTAACGTTCATGCGTACGTACGGCTTACCGTCTCCATGAACGGTGCATTTCATTTCTTATCCCCAAATGTAATATACTATTATAAGTACATGTATATAATGGATATATATGATTAATGATACATCTAAATAATGAATATAATTCTGGAATTAAAATATACATACCTCTTATTTAGTTTTAATTCCATTAATATGACAAAGAAATGAAATTAGCGTTCATGCGTACGTACGGCTTGTCGTCTCCATGAACGGTGCATTTCATTTCTTAACTTTAAATGATTATGTAATATTATAAATACATATATATTCTGGATATATATGATATATATGATGTCTAAATCAGGAATGTCATTCTGGATATAAAAAACCTTTGACCACACGAACAACATGTAATTGTAAGAAGTCCACTTTCGATTTAAGAACCAAATATCGACAAAACAAACATTATTATCATAAATGGTTACATAATGTTTATAACATGGAAATAAGTGATATAAAAGGAATAATGAACTTTAAAAAGTTTCTTAAGAAAATAGAAATTAACTCAAGTTTATTATTCAGGACGTTAAAGAACGATCGAGTCAAGTCGGACCCGAGGTAAGGGACTTCATCTCAATCTCCTTTCATTGAGGCATATTTCGTTTTATACACAACTTTATTTTATACGGTGTATAAAACCCTTTGACTTTTACTTTTATTCAAAAGGAATGTTTTTATATGAAGCGTTTTGATAAATGATAAAAGGGAATGTCTTTGTCGTACGTATGCGGCGACAACGACTACTCCGCCACCGCGAGTATTATTTGGTCTTTGGCATCCTCAACAAGCCGTAATGTTTTTAAAATAAAATTAATTCCATATACTCTTTTATGTATTTTTGTATTGAAAATGGTTTTGATAAAGGATTCTATTATGTCAATATATTTAAATGATATATTGTGATTGAAATGTGGAAATGTTATCATTCCTTTATATTGGTTTTATGTTTTATGATTTTATATTGGTACTTGGACATTTGACGGGTGGTTACATGATAAACCATATGACAGGTGGTGCCGTGAATACCAAGACGGGTGGTTACGTTATAACCTCCAATGCATTGGGTATGGAAGTCGGTCGTATGGCTATTCCATTAAGTATGTATGGAAGTTGGCCGTATGGCTATTCCATTAAGTGATATGTGTGGAAGTCGACCGTATGGTTATTCCACTTAACTATGTTTATGTCCCAAGTTACCTTTATATGTTATGTGATCTTTTTATGGGTTTTATGGTAATCTTTTGGTTACAACAGGGTACGTAATGATCTTTTATTCAGTGAAGAGTTTTTACTACTTCATAAAGGTGAAAAGTAATACTTTGATAAAGTATACATGGTTTACTTGTTGTTTTGATAAACTAATAGTTTTCTTTCATTGTGTATCCCTTACTAAGCTCTTTATGATCACCCCAAGTTTTTTTTGAAATGTTTTTCACAGGACCTAATGTGGAATAGGGTCAAGGATGGGATCAGGGGAAAGTCATGCTATATAAAACTTGGAACTAGACAAGTTTCTTTTTAAGAGTTTTTTTTTATTCTATGGAAACTTAGTAGAAGTGTCTACTTTGTAATATTTTGAGTTTAGTAGTTATGTTCTAATTCTCTAAATCTATAATCCTGAAAAGATCCTCAATGTGAATTATTCATTTAATTCAATATTAAGAGATGTTTAAGGACGGGGCCTTATAGTTGGTATCAGTGTTCGGTTTAGATAACTATAGGAGTTAGAATTCTATTAAATGATTATCCAAAAATATTTTTTATAGTGAAATTGAAAAGATATAGCATTTAAAGATTACCATGTTGCTTCACCAAAAGTATTTCTGTGATAAGAATGGTTTTCCATAGAGGAAACAGAGCAGATTTTGTGGGAAGGCATATAGAGGGAAATGACCTATCAAATCAGTATCCGTAGATGGTCAGAATTAGAACTAAACAGTTTGTTGCGGTGATGGCTCAGTTGACTCAGGTGAAAAATATTGGTTGTTTTTATTGAGGATATTTTGTTGTTTTCTAAAACAAAATAGGAGCATGAAAGTCATTTGAGGGTTATCTTGCAAACCTTAAAAGAAAAGAAACTATAAGGAAAATTCAGCAAGTGTGAGTTTTGGTTACAACCAATTTATTTCCTGGGTCACATTGTTTCAAAAGATGGCATAACTGTTGATCCTGCTAAAACAAAAGTTGTTGAAGAATGGCCAAGACCCACAAATGTAATTGTGTTCCATAGTTTTCTTGGTTTGGCAGGTTACTACCGAAGGTTTGTTGAAAATTTTTCACGGTTATCTAGTCCAATGACTAAGCTAACTCGGAAGGGTGTTAAGTTTATCTGGACAAAAGAATGTGATGATTGTTTTTAGGAGTTGAAAAGATGATTGGTGAATGCTCTAGTTTTGGTACTTCCTTCCAGGAATGGTGAGTTTGTTATATACAGTGATGCTTCGTTGAAGGGACTGGGATGTGTCATTATGCAGAATAATCAAGTAATTTCTTATGCTTCACATCAGTTGAAAACTCATGAGGTAAATTAACCTACACATGATTTGGAATTAGCTGCTATTGTATTTGCTTTAAAAATTTGGAGGCATCATTTGTATGGAGTAAAGTGTGAAATATATACTGATCACAAAAGTTTAAAGTATATATTCACTCAGAATGAATTGAACATGAGACAGAGGAGATGGCTGGAATTAATCAAGGATTATGATTGTACAATTCACTACCATCCGGGAAAATCATATAAAGTGGCTGATGCTTTGAGTCGAAAAAGTAATGCTTCATTAACCATGCTACATTTGGAACGAGATCCTTTGGTTTTTGATTTGATGAAATTTGTCATAGAAGTTGTTGGTGCAGGAAGTTCTTCTGTTTTGTTTTAGGTATCAGTGGAATCTTCTCTATCAGACAGAATCAAGCAAACACATAAGCAAGACAGTGAGTTGTAGAAAAAGGTAGAGCTGGTTCAGAAAGGTAAGTTGCATGAATTCAACATTGATAGTGATTGTGTTATGAGATTTGGTAAGATATTGTGTGTGCCTTGTGATTCACAGTTGAAGAGAGAGTTGTTATGTGAAGCTCATAGTTCTCCATTTTAAGTTCATCCTGGCAGTACTAAGATGTATAGAGATCTGCGGGAGTATTACTGGTGGGATGGAATGAAAAGTGATATTACAGATTTTACTGTAAAGTGTTTGACTTGTCAGCAGGTTAAAGCAGAGAAGCAGTTACTGAAAGGGATGCTTCAGCCTTTACCAGTGCTAGAGTGGAAATGGGAAAACATATCCATGGACTTTGTTGTGGGATTACCGAGGATATCTCGAGCTAATAATGAAATCTGGGTTATTGTTGATCGCTTGACTAAATCTTTTCATTTCCTTTCCATATGAGATAATTTTTCCCTAGATCAACTTTCCCATTTGTATCTTAAAGAGATAGTCAGGTTACATGTATTTCCTCTCTCCATTGTATCTGACCGTGATCCCAGGTTTACTTCTAACTTTTTGAAAGGCCTTCAGAATTAGTTGGGTACTGAATTAAATTTTAGTATAGATTTTCATCCGCAATCAGATGGGCAGTCAGAACGAACAATTCAGACCTTGGAGGATATGCTACGAGCTCGTTCGATGGATTATCAGGGAAGTTGGGACCAACACCTTTTTTTGGTTGAGTTTTCTTATAATAACAGTTTTCATTCCAGTATACATATAGAACCATTTGAGGCATTATATGGGAAGCGGTGTCGAACTCCAGCATTTTGGGATGAAGTGGGTGAAAGGAAGCTGATGGGACCATAATTGGTAGAAGAGATGGCAGAAAAAGTTCAGTTGATTCAGAAACACATGAGAACAGCTCAAAGCAGGAAGAAGAGTTATGCGGAAAACTGGAGGAAGGATCTATCTTTCGAGGTAGGTGATCATGTTTTTCTCAAGGTGTCTCCATGGAAAAGTGTGATGAGATTTGGTAAGAAAGGAAAGCAGAGTCCAAGGTTCATTGGACCATATGAAATTTTGGAGAGAGTTGGATCAGTTTCCTACCGAGTGGCTTTACCTCCGAGTTTATCTTAGGTACACAATGTTTTTCACGTTTCGATGTTGAGGAAGTATATGCCAGATTCATCTCATGTTTTGAGTCCAGAGGTAGTTCAGTTGGAAGAGAATCTCTCTTATGAAGAACAACCAGTCCAGATTCTTGACCAAAAAGAGCAAGTATTGCGAAATAATGTAATTCACCAGGTAAAGGTTTTGTGGAAAAACCATATGGTTGAAGAGGCTATGTGGGAATCTGAAAATGCTATGAGGGATAAATACCCCCACTTATTTTGATAAGTGAATAAAATTGAGAGGACGCAATTCCCAAAAGGGGGAAAGGATGTAACCTCCCAGGTAAATAAAGAATAAAAAATTTTCATATTTATTAATATTTACGAATTAAATATTAATTTTACTTTAAAGGGGTTTCTATGTTCGATATCATACCTGATACACAACAAAGAGTTTCATTGAAATCTTATGTTGCACACTAGTAATATAATAATATTATTTTAAATGGTAGTTAACATGTAGCCGTTTTATTGGAGGGAATGGATATAAATAACTAAAATATGATTATATATGTTTTTAAATGTTTTTACATTTATCGAATAAAAGATAAAGGCTTAAAATACAGAAAGAATTCAATTTTAGGCATTTATACCCTAATTTTCACTAAAGGTTCACTTATCACCTTTTAATGTCGAACCATCATTAAATATAGTTTTGATCACTCTTATAAATTCTATTTGACCAAATAAAACTCTTCTTTAGAATCGGGAAATCAAAATTTACTTTGTGTAAATTTTTGGTATTTTTCCGATAAAGTTCATTTTTTAATGAATAGTGTACAAAGTTGTATTTTAATTCAATACCTCTTTTTAATATAATTTATTAAGATGATTAGATAATCTTTTTAATTGGTTTTAAAGTGAAATTATAATATATTTTTACCATTTAATCCAATAGTGGTCGTTGGAATTAATTTCACTTTCAAATTGGACTTAAACTAGTGTCAATCTTTTGATACTTATTGTTTCGTAAAAACACGCTATTTTTCATGACAGCGGGAATTAATTTTTATATAATTAATGTGACTTATATGTTTTGAATTTTGTAAAATAGACTTCATTTTTGAATTCCGAATATCAAATATAGCTTAGGGTGAATTTTTGGTATTTTTCGGAAAAACTTCAATTTTTGATGAATAGTTAAACCACTAAGTGGTACTTATAAAAACTGATTTTTGGTTTAAATGAAATTTTACCACTTCTGTGTTTTGAATTTCAAAAATCCGACATACATGGTTTTCATTAAGAAGTAAAATGTGGTTCAATGGTATTAAAACATTTTTTTCGTGAATAGTAACTTATTAAATTTTTAATCGCGATTAGAGGTAATTAGTTTAGTTTGAGGTAAAAATAATGTTTTAATAATATGAGATGAGCTTGAAACATGTCCTACCCTCATTGTATGTGTCACGGCCAACCATGAAAATCCATTAGTCAACTTGGGGACCCCATGGAGCCACTTTGGTTGGGAAATGACATAAATAACTTTTTATTTAATGTTAAAGTAAAAATGACACAAACATGAAATGTTTTACTAAACTAATTTTTAAATGGGGATATACAAGTCAGATTTTTGACTATAAATATTCATTATAAAGATAGAAAGATTTAATACATCATTATATTTTCTTTATAATTTTTAGACTTTAAATAAATTAAATTATTTATGACATCATGATGATGCAGCGATGACCTCATTATTGAACAATTTAAATAAAATGGAATGATAATGTAAAATATAAGACCTAAACATGTCCAAAACCTATTTGATGAGTGGATTTCGAACCCCCATCACCTTATACTCTAAATTCATCAATGTGGGACCTTTAAAATCCGAAATACTTTTGAAAATAAAGTAACATTTTTTAACATTACAAGAGTGCCCCTCCTCTCCTCTTATAAAAGGCCCCCACCTCTACCACCTTACCCACACTCCCAAAGCCTTTGCCTCGGCCAACCCCTGCCCATTGTGTCTCTCCACTTCCCTCTTTTACTCCTTAAAGCCTCCCTTTTGGGTAGAATTCTTCCCAAGGAAGCATTTGAGCTCAAATCTAAGAGAGTTACCTGATTTTAAGGTGATGTCTTCACTTGTGTTCTTTTGTTTTATTATGCTTCTCCAACCCCCTGAAATCTTTTTATTCATTTATTTTGTAAAAAATACAGTATAATAAATACACTAGGATGTTGTTATAATAAGGATTCTATATACACTTACACACACCTACATCTAATGGTAAAAGAACATACTGTTTCTGTGGATGGGGAATTTCCGCCTCCAGAAACAATGATTGTTCAACATTCTTTTAACACCTTCAAAGGTGGCCATTAAGATGACACTATATTTATATATGATATATAATATGTTTATGTTTTCCTTCAGCTTCTTTATTTTTCATTTTGGGCATACCTTTATGGTTTCCATTATGGATAAACGCGGTATCTTCATTTTAGGAAGTGCGGACTACCACCCCCTCAAAGTGATTTGATTCGTTAATGCCGTATGTGGGACGTATAAAGGATGTATTTAAAGTTATTATATATGATGTTATACTAGAATTATAATATACCTCTATATAATTATTAATTCTTCCCATTAAATTATGAGATAGAAATGAAAGTAGTGTTCATGCGTACGTACGGCTTACCATCTCTATGAACGGTGCATTTCATTTCTTATCCCCAAATGTAATGTACTATTATAATTACATGTATATAATGGATATATATGATGAATGATACATATAAATGATGAATATAATTCTGGAATTAAAATATACATACCTCTCATTTAGTTTTAATTCCATTAATATGAAAGAGAAATGAAAGTAGCATTCATGCGTACGTACGGCATACCATCTCCATGAATGGTGCATTTCATTTCTTATCCCCAAATGTAATGTACTATTATAAGTACATGTATATAATGGATATATATGATGAATGATACATCTAAATGATGAATATAATTCTGGAATTAAAATATACATACCTCTCATTTAGTTTTAATTCCATTAATATGACAAAGAAATGAAAGTAGCGTTCATGCGTACGTACGGCTTACCGTCTCCATGAACGGTGCATTTCATTTATTACCTCTAAATGATTATGTAATATTATAAATACATGAATATGCTGGATATATATGATATATATGATATCTAAATCAGGAATGTCATTCTGTATATAAAAAACCTTTGACCACACGAACAAAATGTAATTGTAAGAAGTCCACTTTCAACTTAAGAACCAAATATCGACAAAACAAACATTATTAACATAAATGGTTACATAATGTTTATAACATGGAAATAAGTGATATAAAATTAATAATGAACTTGAAAAAGGTTCTTAAGAAAATAGAAATTAACTCAAGTTTATTATTCAGGACGTTAAAGAACGATCGAGTCAAGTCGGACCCGAGGTAAGGGACTTCGTCTCAATCTCCTTTCATTGAGGAATATTTCGTTTTATACACAACTTTCATTTATACGGTGTATAAAACCCTTTGACTTTTACTTTTATTCAAAAGGAATCTTTTTATACGAAGCGTTTTTCTAAATGACAAAAGGGAATGTTTTTGTCGTACGTATGCGGCAACAACGACTTCTCCGTTGCCGCAAGTATTATTTGGTCTTTGGATTCCTCAACAAGCCGTAATGTTTTTAAAATAAAATTAATACCATATACTCATTTATGTATTTTGGTATTGAAAATGGTTTTGATAAAGTATTCTATTATTTCAATTTATTTAAATGATATATTGTGATTGAAATGTGGAAATGTTATCACTCATTTATATTGGTTTTATGTTTTATGATTTTATATTGGTACTTGGACATTTGATGGGTGGTAACGTGATAAACCATATGACGGGTGGTGCCGTGAGTACCAGGACGGGTGGTTACGTTATAACCTCCAATACATTGGGTATGGAAGTCGGCCTAATGGCTATTCCATTAAGTATGTATGGAAGTTGGCCATATGGCTATTCCATTAAGTGATATGTGTGGAAGTCGACCATATGGTTATTCCACTTATGTCTGTTTATGTCCTAAGTTACCTTTATTTGTTATGTGATCTTTTTATGGGTTTTATGGTAATCTTTTGGTTACAACTGGGTAAGTAATGATATTTTATTCAGTGAAGTGTTTTTACTACTTCATAAAGGTGAAAATTAATACTTTGATAAAGTATACATGGTTTACTTGTTGTTTTGATAAACTAACAGTTTTCATTCTTTCTGTATCCCTTACTGAGCTCTTTATGCTCACCCAAAGTTTTTTTTGAAATGTTTTTCACAGGACCTAATGTGGAATAGGGTCAAGGATGGGATCAAGGGAAAGTCATGCTATATAAAACTTGGAACTAGACATGTTTCTTTTTAAGAGTTTTTTTTATTCTATGGAAACGTAGTAGAAGTTTCTACTTTTTAATCTTTTGAGTTGTAGTAGTTATGTTCTAATTATCTAAAAATCTAAACCTGAAAAGATCCTCAATATGAATTATTCATTTAATTCAATATTAAGAGATGTTTAAGTCCGGGGCCTTATAGATCCCATGTGTTTTTCCGAGGGGATCACAGTGTTATGATCTGCTTGATGAGTTTCGAGATCGTAGTGTGGGCCCCACACAGGCTAGCTATACTAAATAATGCCTTTTTCATCGGCTATCCGTTTTGTGCGAGTAAATAGCCTGTCCTGCTTGTTTTTCCACGTGGATTGTGATGGTGGCCTCGGTATAGTCTCTGGAGGTGCATGGTGTGGCATTGTGGTAGGTCATTCGGGTTAGCGATGGTTGGATCAGCAGTGGTTGAGGGTAATCCCTTGGTTCGTTCCTATGAGGGTTCCCATGACATCACAACCTTAGTATAGGTTTGTAATCCTCTTGATGGTATGTTTAATCTGTTAGAGTTGTAGGATCCCTCTAGTGGGCCCGGAGCAGGATCCTCTAGTATCATTTCCCTAGATCAGGTTCTTGGTATCACTGTGACCGCTTATCCACGGGCGGCGATCCCCGAACTAGCAAGTTAACCCCGTAGGGTTTGTTGCATCATCGGGAATATGATCCCCTATGTATTGGGCCATCTTAGTAGGGTTGTGGCATCATCGAGTATACAATCCCCTACTCAGCATGAGGATTATAGTAGGGTTGTGGTATCATTGGTTATACGATCCCCTACTTAGTATGTGGTTTCTGTAGTGTTTCGGTATTGTCAGTTCGATCCCCTACAGTGAGAGATGTACCAGATAGGGTTTCTGTATCATCACGACCATCGTGACATGGGTGATTTTCTTCTATCTGAGTGACGTGTTTCTGTCGAGCGCCAGATTGGGTTGTCGAATCCCCCAGCAGATCCTGGGAGTGGTCCCCTATCTGTGAGATCTGCAAATGCCAGATCAGTTTATGGTATCCCCCAGTTGATCCTAGGAGTGATCCCTGATATGTGAGATCTTCGTATACCAGTGTGGGTTCTGGTATCCCCTAGAAAACCCTAGGAACGATCCCCTATCTGAGGAGTGTGGTGTTTATGTTGTTTTAGTGAGGCTTTCTCAGTGACGATATCCAACAAACGTGATCTCTTGGGTGAGCATATGAGATGTTTGTGTAGGACCCGACGGAGTGTATTTCTCAGATGAGTGTGATCTGGGATGACAGTGATCGTGGAGTGTGCTCTTATAGTTGTGAACCGTTGCTGGTGATGAGGTCAGTACCTCATGTGGCTTTGTGTGTGAGTTGTGTATATTAGGATGCTCTTGATATTTGTTTGGGTGTATATCTGAGCAGATTTCAAGGGGTACGTATGGGTATACACCTGAATTGAGCTGACTATTTGTGTGTTGTCGAGGATGGTCACGAGATGGAGTTTCTCTCTTGTATGGGTTTCCTCTGGCTGGAATGAGTGGAGTGTTTCCTTTCAGTTTCTCTCTTTTTTTTGGGTTTTCGGGGTGCCTATTGAGTATTGTTATTCTCACCCCTGCTCGGGCTTTTCCCGCACATGTTTGTGCCTTATGCAGAACACATGCCTTTCAAGAGATTCCCAGGAGGACCGGGAGCAGGTGAAGCTGAGTGAGCATATAATAACTCATACTTTACATACATTGTTATTACTTAAAAATTGAAGCACACTTATTACAACATATAACAAAACCACAATAGAACCATATAGGTATAGTGTCATTAGAAACTGGGAAACATAAACAACTGGTTCATAAAGCATATACAATGTCTCCCATTTCTTTCATCATATCTAGAGTCCCTCTTGGCATATCAAACATAATAACCTTCTTCCTGAACTGGGGAAAGAAAACATACAAAAGGGTGACCTCAAATTCTCAGTAAGGGTAAACAAAACAAATATCAATCACATCATATTTAAAAGAACATAACATTTTGGAAATCTTAACCTACAAAAGAGATCATAATTTCATAACATGGGATAAATCATAGTAGTGAAATGTAATCCCAATAATCATAACATGAAACATTATGGCATACACACATAATCCTAGATAATAATTTCTTATTATTCAAGATTCTTTTCCAAGACTATCTTAGTGGAAAAAGTCCATTTCTGAACCGAGTTCTCTCCTCGTTTTAGTCATGTATCACTGAATCAGATTAACATGTCATTCTTGCCATGTCTATATCATGAGATATAAATCTTTACCCAATTCATTGTAGGGAGATATAGGTCCCACCCATCTCATAATGATACCATTATTATGTGTGCCACAAGATCATAAATCATACGTCCTAGCATAACCCATGTAATAAAAATGGGATTCTTAAACATCATGCCATCATAACATAAATCATATAAGATAAAAGGACTTCATAAAAATAATTCCATTATAACATAATCAAATCAATGTAAAAATATTGATATAAACAGAACCCTATATTATCTTAGATGGAAAATAAATTTTGATAAAATGCTTGAACTCCATTATTGAGGAAAATATCCTTTCTACTTAAAAAACATTTTTCCTTTCTTAAAATGTCATAAAATTTTAAACTAAATGAATTTTAATAAAAATAAACTTGAAAACTTGTAAGGGAAGCTTCATGGAAATAATTTTCTAAAAATCCATTCATGTCGTATAAGTTAAAGAAAAACATTATTCCCTTACTTTGGCCGGAAAAATCAAATAAGTACCTCGTTCTAAAAACGACAAAATATATCTTTTTCATATTTTTTAATAAAAACTTACCAATGGGTAAAATTGGATTTAAACAATTTTAGGAGGATTGAAATGATATTAAATATTGAGGAAACATGGATGTGGATGATAAATATTCCCCCAGTAAATTCTGAAGTATAAACAATCTCGGATAAAATTGAGATTGCCATATTTTCCCTTACCTTAGGTCCGATTTGCTTCATACGTTTCCGACCCTCCTATATAATGATTTAAATATTGTTTTTGACTTATTCCAGAATCTTAATCATTGTTTTGATATCATATAAGGTCATATTCTTAACATCTTATTAGTAATATTTCATTGCTACTTGTTATTCGGGTGTTTATGGATTTTTGTTCTTATAAGTGTTTTGTCGAATAAATTCTTATTCTTCATTTTAGGTTATAGATACCTCATTTACAGGATGGTATTAGTGTAATATATATCACACTTATTCATTCAATTCATTTATATAATCATTATGCAATGAAGATCTTGTAGAACGGGTTGCATCACATCGTGAAGATGGTAGGCCGTACGTACGCACGAGCAATGATATCATTCCCATGATAGTGTAATTGTATTGAAGTGTATGTATACTATTTTAGAATCAATATAACTTTACAATAATCATATATAGTTATTATTTACACCATTATACCCATCCATGTAAGGTGGTGGTGGAAAACAGATTACACCACGGTGTGGAGACGGTATTTCGTACGTATGCACGCGCTGTGATTTCATTTTCTGTAGGATGGATAGAAGGTGAAATAGTGTTTTTTCATATTTATAATAACATATCAGTATATGAGTGATAATTATGTCATTAAATCATAATGATACAACTAAATAAGAAGAATTAGAAGTAGAAATAAATTTTAAAGAATCGGTAATGGACATTACCTCTTCTTTGAAGCGCCTCTTCTTAACCTCCTCTTAGGGCACTAAAGATGGACTTTGAAGAAGACCATGACCTATAGGATATCTCTAGGTAAGTGTATAAGATAAAATTTCAGGGTTTGGCCGAGCTTGGAAGCTCAAAGTGGTGTGAGGAGGAGAGGGAGGAGGTGCCCTTTTATAAGGGAGGAGAGGGGCACCTTTGAAAAAACTAAAAATATTATTTTATTATAAAGTCATATTCGGTTTTTAATATCTCCAAATTGATTTATTTCGAAGATAAGGTGGGTATGGGTCGAAATAATCTAATAAAATAAATTTTAGACAAGTTTAGGTTACTATTTTAACTTTATCATTTAGATATAACTCTATGTTAAATAATTTATCTTTTACCGCGTCTTCTTGTTTTCTTACATTATGTGGTTAATAAACTTACTATAACAATCCAAACGAACCCCAAGTTGTTACTTATTAATATATATAACCTTATATAAGTAATTTTGATGAAACTTAGATTTTTAGGAATAAAATAACAATTAATAATATGATATTTGTTTTAAAAACTATTTTATGTCAATTTTGACACTATTTGGTAATTGATTTTTGTGAAAATCATAACCACATTATTAGTTCAAACAAAGTTAATTAAATCAATAATAACATGTCATATTAACCTATAAAATTATTGTAATTCATAAAAAGTCTCAAATTACATTTATTTTGGTATTTATAATATCACTTTTGTTAATATTTCATTAATAATGTAATTATTGCGTCATCATTGTGTCATAAATAAATTAACTTTTTTAACTTCTAAAAATTATAAATAAAATAACATTATTTAGTAAATTGTTTTCCTTTTCTAATTAATATTTATAGTCGAAATTATCTTATGTATAACCCTATATTAAAAATATTTTATTTATTAAAATTTGATTTTAACTATTTTAACTCTTCTTTAAATAAAATAATAATAAATTTTCTAATATAATCCAAGTGGACCTAAATGGTCATATTTTATTCATAAAGTTTTTTTTGGTGGAATTAATATTATCCAATAGAATTAGGACATGCGTTAGGGTAATAATATTATCATTTGTACCCTTAATTACCCTATTTACTTTTATCCGTGGTAAAAAAAAGTAAAAAGTTACTATTCCCCAAAAATTATTTTTATCTTATTGAATGAAATTTTACTCTTTTATATTAACTATGTCTCTTGGATTTTCAAAATTCCACTCACAGATGTGGTAAAATTAAGTGTTATGTAAAATTTCAAAATTCTCCTAGGAGGTGGGTAAAAGACGGTGAAAAGTTCAATAAAATGTTTATATATCTAAAGTTATTATAAAATGACTCCAATGAATTACATTGAACTTATATTGGTATTAAGTATCAATCTTTACCAAAAATAAATTTAAATAAAATAAAAAATTATTTAAATAAAAAATCGGTTTTTAAATAGTTATCGAGCATTTTCACTATTCATCAAAAATTGAATGTTTTCAGAAAAATACCAAAATTTCACCCTAGGATAATTTCTACATTCCGAATCCAAAAATGAAGTCCATTTTGAAAGATAAAATTTATAAAATTTCAAAAAGTGGGTATTACTATTCATAACGGCAAGTTTTAGTAATATTTTAATAGTATATTGTTGTTTAGTGAAACACGGTATTGCGTACAATCCAAGCTATCGAGGAAGGATGTGATTGCATGTAAATAAAGCCAAGCTAGTGCTGTGTGTAGTGAAATATTCCATTGATGATGTATATAACATAAAAAAAATATTTTTCATAAAAATCTCAGGTGTTACATTCTACCCCCCTTAAAATGAATTTCGCCCTCGAAATTCGTCACTTTGTAACAAACAGATGAGGATACCTATCCCTAATAATATCCTCAAGCTCTCATGTAACTTATTCTAATTGGTGGTTCCTCCATAAAACTTTCACCAAGCGAGTGGTCGTGTTCCGTGGAACTTTTTCGCTGCGATCCAGAATCTCTATCGGTTGTTCTTCATAAGAAAGATCTTGCTCTAGCAGTACAACTTCTGAGCTGAGTACATGTGAAGGATCGGGTATGTACTTTCTCAAAAGAGATACATGGAACACATCATGAACTTTAGAGAGATTTGGTGGAAGCGCCAATCGGTAAGCTACCTTCCCAACATGATCTAGTATTTCGAAAGGACCGATATACCTAGGGCTTAGCTTTCCCTTCGTTCCAAATCTCATTACTCTCTTCCAAGGAGATATTTGTAAGAACACTTTATCACCCACTTAAAACTCTAGGTCTTTTCTTCGGTTGTTGGCATAACTTTTTTGTCGAATCTGAGCTGCTCTTATGTGCTGTTGAATAGATTGGACCTTTTTTGCCATCTCATCAACATGATCAGGTCCTAATAGATTTCTTTCCCAAACTTCATCCCAACAAGTTGGAGTTTGGCATTTCTTTCCATAGAGAGCTTCATAAGGATCCATATAAATACTGGAGTGAAAGCTATTATTAAAAGAAAATTACACCAAAGGTAGGTTTTGATCCCAACCACCTTTTAAATCCATAGAGCATGCTCTTAACATATCTTCTAGAGTTTGAACTGTTATCTCAGACTAACCATCTTTCTGAGGATGTTAAGCAGTGCTGAAACTCGACTCTGTATCTAGAGTATGATTAAGACTTTGCCCGAACTTCGAGGTAAACCTCGGATCCCGATCAGATATAATGGAAAGTGGTACTCCATGTAGTCTTACCGTTTTCTTTACATATATCGTAGCAAGCTGATCAAGATAGAAATCCTCCCAAATAGCAATGAAGTGTGCCGACATTTTAAGACGATCAACTATGACCCAGATAGCATTATTGCCTTTGGATGTTTTAGGAAGTCTAGTGAAAAAGTCCATAGTGATATTTTACCATTTCCATTCTGGTATGGTTAATGGTTTTAACAACTCCTTAGACTTATATCTCTCAGCTTTAACTTTCTGAAAAATAAAGCATCGAGAGACATATTCAGCAATATCTCTTTTCATGTCATCCCACCAGAAGCACTCTTTCAGGTCCCAATACATCTTCGTTCTTCAATGATGAATAGAGAATGAAGAACTATGAGCCTCATCCAGACACTCCTTTATTTATGGGATGGGAGGAACACAAACCCGATTCCTGAACCTTATTATCCCACCACAATCAAGGTTGAATTCAGGAACATTTCTAACCTTCTTTTGTAACTCTACATCTTCTTTCTGTGCCTCTTTAATCATCACATGTATAGATGGTTGAACATTCATTTGAGAAAGATAAGAATTTTCCCCTTCCATTATAATTCCAAGATCCATCCTTTTTAAATCCATAAATATTGGATCTTTTGTGATCCTCATCATGGATAAGCTAGCATGGTCTTGTCAACTTAATGCATCTGCCACTGTGTTTTATTTTCCAGGGTGATAATTAATTGAGTAGTCGTAGTCCTTAATAAACTCCAACCATCTTCTTTGGCTCATATTCAGATACTTTTGTGTGAAGATATACTTTAAACTTTTATGATCAATATAAATGTCACACCTTTCACCATAAAGATAATGCCTCCAAATCATTAATGCAAATATTACCGTAGCTAACTGAAAATAATGAGTTGGGTAATTTTGCTCATGGATTTTCAACTGTTGTGAGGAATTAGCTATCACCATATCATTTTGTATGAGAATACACCCCAATCTCTTCTTGGATGCATCACTGTAATTCACAAACCATTCTCCACTACAAGGTAGTGTGAGCACAGGTGCACTGGAAAACCTTCTTTTTAACTCCTTGAAATTCTCTTTACATTCCTCTGTCCAAACAAACTTAACTCCTTTCCGAGTCAATTTGGTGAGTGGGTTAGATAATCATAAAAAATCTTTCACAAAACGTCGATAATATCCAGCCAAACCAATAAAACATCAGATCTCAGTTACTGTTGTTGGTCTCAACTATCTTTCTATAACCTCTGTTTTTTGCTGGATCCACAGATATCCCCTCTTTTGAGATTATGTGGCCCAAAAATGAAACTTTTTGAAGCCAAAATTCACACTTGGTAAATTTGGAATAAATCTTCTCCTTTCTCAGGGTCTTTAATACAATTCTCAAGTGATCTTCATGTTCTTACTTACTCTTTTAAAAGACAAGAATATCATCTATAAAGACTGCCAAAAACTGATCAAGATAGTCTCTAAATACACTATTCATCAGATCCATGAAGATAGTAGGGGCATTAGTAAGACCAAATGGAATCACTATAAATTCATAGTGTTCATACCTTGTATGGAAAGTCAGCTTTGGTATACCCTCCCTTTTGACCCTTAATTGATGATACCCTGAACGAAGATCAATCTTGGAAAAGTATTGATCTCCATTTAGTTGGTCAAATAAGTCATCAATTCATGGGAGAGGATATTTTTTCTTGATACTGATCTTGTTAAGTTCTCGATAATCAATGCAAAGTCTCATTGATCCATCTTTCTTCTTAACAAACAGAATAGGGCTCCCCAAGGTGACGCACTAGGGCGTATGAATACCTTACCAAGATTCTATTGGAGTTGCTTCTTCAATTCCTACAACTCAATTGGGTCCATTCTATAAGGTGTATTTGAAATAGGCATAGCACCTGGTATGAGTTCTATTGAAAACTCAACTTCATGATTTGGTGGAAGACCTGGAAATTCCTCCGTAAAGACATCATAAAACCCTCATACAATGGGCATATTCTTAATCATGAGTTTCTCACCAACCATTTGAGATAAATAAACTTTATTTAGTGTAATCAAGACCCATAATATGGAAGAAATTTCCACTAGAAGGTTATGTTCATCCTTGAATCGATAGACGATCGTAGATTTATTTGGAATATGAAATGTGACTTCCCTTATTCGGTAATTGATATGAGCTCCATATAAAGAAATCCAATCCATGCCAAAAATCTCATAAAATTTCACTATAGGAAGGATCACAAGATTTTCAGGAAGCACTTTCCCACAAATATAGATCGGAGAAGAATAATAAACTTTTGATGCGACGGTTGTGCCATTAGGGGTTGTCACAACTAACTCAACATTTAATTGTTGAGGTAATATGGAGATACCCTTAGAAAATTATTCAGAAATAAAAGAATGGGTGGATCCAGAATCAAATAAAACATTTTCTACTTTAGATTGGATGGTATGTGTGCCTTTCACCACTTCGTTGGCATACTCCACATCACTGATGGAAATTTCATGTGACTTTCCTTTGCCTTTAGCCTTATGAGTTTGTTGACATCGATCATCATCAACAACCCTTGGATTAGGGAATTGATTAGCATAATGCCCGATTTCCTTGCACATGTAACAATGAAGTATAGGAGGTGCACTCTGTATAACATTTTCTTTGTTCGCATCACTAGACATCTTTTTCCCATAATTGCGGAATTCAAATGCCCAATAACCTTATTTTCAACATTTGAAACATTTACTTGTCCCTTTAAGACAACTCCCTTCATGTTTCTTTCAACACTTTGAGCATAATGGAAAACTCATCTTCTTTTTACTGTGGTCTTTAGATTTTCCTTTGAATTCAATTTTCCTCTTCTTATCAAACGCATATGACTGATGGGTTACTCCAATCTCCATATCAACCTTGAGAGCACATCGAACAATTTTCTCATAGCTATTGAAGTCACTTATAGCTAATTCCCTTCAGAGACGTGGTTTTAAGACACTAAAGAATCAATCGATCTTACTCTCAGGTTGGATAACAATTCTGGAAGCGTACCTTGCAAGTCTCATAAAAAAAATTTCATAGGTACCAATAGATTCATCATCCTTTTGTTTCAGTTCAAGAAACTCCTTCTCTATCTTTGTTCGAAGAATATGAGCGAAGTACTTATTGAAAAATAAGTTCTTGAACTTGTCCCATTCCATGGACTCAATTTCATCTCTTGGCCTCGTATTCTTGATAAGATTCCACCATTAATCTGCTTCACCTCCCAAAAGATATACTGCTAAGATGACTTTATCATGTTCAGAACATTGACGAACTGAAAATATCTTTTCAGTGGTACTGATCCATTGTTCAGCCACTAATGGATCATTAGACCCGCTGAATGAGGGTGGACGCTGCCTCGTGAAGGATTCAACAGAATGTTGCTCCTTCCTTTTCTCGTTTGGAAGTCCTACATGATTCATAGCTTGAGAAAGTTGTGTGAACATGGCTACAAGATTTTTCATTCCATCTCCCATAACTTCTGGATGCTCAGGGGGACAATCATTGCATTGCCCATCGCATTCCTCATTAACAAGGTTCCTTTGGGTTCCATCCATTGACTAAAACCAATAATCCTAGTGTGAGAAACACTAATCATAATAGGAAAACCACGTAATAAAGAATAAAATTTCACACTTAAGGTCTTATCATAGGTTATTCATGGCCATTTCTAAAACACTAATATTTTTTCCTATGCTTAGAAATATCTTTAGGGTTCTTTCTAAGGCTTTCACATCCTAGTTTCCAAAGGTTGATTATACCATTCCTCTAATACCAACTATAATGACCCATACATTACATAAATTTTTGTTACTTCCAAATTTAACCACACTTATTAAAATATATAACAAAACCACAATAGGACCGTATAGGTATAGTGTCTTTAGAAATAGGGAAACATGAAAAACTAGTTCATAAAGCTTCTACATTGTCTCCCGTTTATTTCATCATATCTAGAGTCCCTTTTGGAATATCCTACTTTATAACCTTCTTCATGATCTGGAGAAATAAAACATACAAAGGGTGAGCTCAAATGCTCAGTAAGGGTAAACAAAAGAAATATCAATCAAATCATATTCATAAGAACATAACATTTTGGTAATCTTAACCAACAAAAGAAATCATAATTTCATAACATGGGATAAATCATAGTAGTGAAATGTAATCCCAATAATCATAAAATGAAACTTTGTGTCATACACACGTAATCATATAGAATCATTTCTTAGTAGTCAAGACTCATTTCCAAGACTATCTTAGCGGACAAAATCCATTTCTGAACCGAGTTCACTCCTCATTTCAGTCCTGTATCACTGAACCAGATTAACCTGTCGTTCCATCCATGTCTATATAATGAGATATAAATCTTTACCCAATTCATTGGAGGGAGATATATGTCCCACCCATCACATAATTATACCATTCTTATGTGTGACACAAGATCATAAATCATACATCATAGCATAACCCACGTAATAAAAATGGGATTCTTAAACATCATGCCATCATAACATAAATCATATATGATAAAAGGACTTCATAAAAATAATTCCATCATAACATAATCAAATCAATGTAAAAATAGGTTTAGAAACCAAACCCTATATTATCTTATATGGAAAATAATTTTGATAAAATGCTTGAACTCCATTCTTGAGGAAAATATCCTTTCTACTTCAAAAACATTTTTCCTTTCCTAACATGTGATTAAATTTTAAACTAAAAGAATTTGATTCAAAAAAACTTTAAAACTTGTAAGTCTATATTCATGGAAAAAATTTCTAAAAATCCATTCATGTCGTATATGTTAAAGAAAAACATTCTTCTCGTACTTTGGCTGGAAAAGTCAAAAAAGTAACTCATACTAAAAACGACAAAAGATTCCTTTAATATATTTTTCTAAAAACATAGCAATGGTTAAAATTGGATTTAAAAAAATTTAGGAGGATATAAATAATATTAAATATTGAGGAAACATGGATTTGGATGATAAATATTCCCCAGTAAATTCTGAAGTATAAACAATCACAAATAAAAATGAGATTGCGAGATTTTCCCTTACCTTAGGTCTGATTTTCTTCGTATGTGTCCGACCATCATTTATAATGATTTAAATAATGTTATTGACTTATTAAAGAATCTTACTCATTGTTATGATATCATATATGGTCATATTCTTTACTTCTTATTAGTAATATTTCATTGCTACTTGGTATTCTGGTGTTTGTTGCTTTATGTTCTTATGTGTGTTTTGTCGAATAAATTCATATTATTATTTTTAGGTTATAGATACCTAATTTACATAATTATATTATTGTAATATATATCATATTTATTCATTAAATTCATTTATATAATCATTATGCAATAAAGATCATGTAGAACGAGTCGCATCACATTGTGGAGACAGTTGGTCGTACGTACGAACGAGTGATGATATCGTTCCCATGATCGTGGAATTGTATTTAAGTGTATGCATATTATTTCAGAATAAATATCACTTTAAAATAATCATATATATTTATTCTTTACACCATTATACCCATCCAAGTAAGGTGGTGGTGGAAAACATATTACACCACGGCGTGGAGACGGTATTTTGTACGTACGCACGCGCGGTGATTTCATTTTCCATAGGATTGATAGAAGGTGAAATAGTGATGTCTCATATTTATAATAACATATAAGTATATGAGTGATACTTATGTTATTACTTCATAAGTAAACAAATAAATAAGAATAAGTAAAAGAAGAAATAAATTTGAAAGAATCGGTAACGGACAATACCTCTTCTTTGAAGCGCATCTTCTTAACCTCCTCTTAGGGAACTAAAGATGGTATTTGAAGAAGACCAAGACCTCTAGGATGTTTCTAGGGAAGTGGATAAGTGAAATTGGTAGGGTTTTTCTGAGCTTTAAGGCTCAAAGTGGTGTGAGGAGGAGAGGGAGGAGGTACCCTTTTATAAGGGATGAGAGGGGCACCTTTGGAAAAACTAAAAATATTATTTTATTATAAAGTCATATTCAGTTTTTAATAGGTGAAATTTGATTTATTTCTAAGATAAGGTGGGGATGGGTCGGAATAATCTCAACCAATAGATTTTAGATAAGTTTAGGTTACTATTTTAACCTTATCATTTAGATTTAACTCTAAGTTAAATAATTTAACTTTTACCATGTCTTCTTGTTTTCTTAAATAATGTGGTTAATAAACTTACTATAATAAGTCAAACGAAACCCAAGTTGTTAATTATTAATATATATAACCTTATATAAGTAATTTTTCCAAACCTTAGTTTTTTAGAAATAAAATAACAATTAATAATATGATATTTGTTTTAAAATCTATTTTATGTCAATTTTGACACTATTTGGTAATTGATTTTTATGAAACTCATAACAGAATTATTAGTTAAAAAAAGTTAATTAAATAAATAATAACATGTCATATTAACCAATAAAATTATTTTAATTCATAAAATTCTCAAATTACATTTATTTCGGTATTTATAATATAAATGTTGTTAATATTTCATTAATACAGTAATTAATGCATCATCTTTGTGTCAAGAATAAATTAAATTTTTTAATGTCTAAAAATTATAAATAAAATAACATTATGTATTAAATAATTTTATATTTCTAATAAATACTTATAGTCGAAATTATCTTATGTATAACCCTATATTAAAAATGTTTTAGTTATTAAACATTGATTTTAACAATTTTAACTCTTCCTTAAATAAAACAATAAGAAATGTCCAAATATAATCCAAGTGGACCTAATTGGTCATATTTTATTCCTAAGATTGTTTTTGGTCGAATTAAACTTATCCAATAGAATTAGGACATGTATTAGGGTAATAATATTATCATTTTTGCCCTTAATAACCCATTTACTTTTAACCATGGAAAAAAAAGTAAAAAGTTACTATTCAAAAAAATTATTTTTATCTTATTGAACCAAATTTTACTCCTTGATATTAACTGTGTCCCTCAAATTTTCAAAATTCCACTCACAGAAGCGGTAAAATTAAGTTTTATGTAAATTTTCAAATTCTCCTTGGAGGTGGGTAAAAGTCGGTGAAAAGTTCAACAAAATTTTTATATATGTAAAATTATTATAAAATGACTCCAATGAATTACATTGAACTTATATAGGTATTAAGTATCAATTTTGATGAAAAATAAATTTAAATAAACTAAATAATTATTTAAATAAAAAGTTAGTTTTTAAATAGTAACCCAGTGTTTTCACTATTCATCAAAAAATTGACAGTTTTCAGAAAAATAACAAAATTTTACCCTAGGCTAATTTCAATATTTCGAATCCAAAAAGGAAGTCCTTTTGAAAGATAAAATTAATAAAATTTCATAAAGTGGGTATTACTATTCATAACGGCTGGTTTTAATAACATTTTAATAGCATATCGTTGTTTAGTGAAACTCAGTATTGCGTACAAGGCAAGCTATCGAGGAAGGCCGTGATTGCGTGTAAAGAAAGCCAAGATGGTGTTGTGTGTAGTGAAAGATTCCTTTGATGATGTATATATAATAAAAACAATATTTCTCAAAAAAATCTCGGGTGTTACAGAGCAGGTCTGACTATAGAGTCTTCCCGGAGCTGTGCTGAAGAGCTTTCTGCTGGTGCTTTTTGCAGCGTACCCCTTCTTCCTAGTAGTTTAGACGCCTTGATAGTTTTCTTTTGGTGGGCCCTATTTTCTCTTTTTGTACTACTGTTGAACTATGGTTTGGGATAGATGTATGCATGCATTTTTCTTTCCCAAACCCGGGATCATGCGGCATCACAACCTTAGTATAGGTTTTTGATCCTCTATATGCGATGTTTAATGTGTTAGAGTTTTGGCATCCATCTGGTGGGCCCGTAGTGGGATCCTCTAGCATCGTTTCCCTAGATCGGGTTCTTGGTATCACTGTGACAGCTTATCCATGGGCGTTGATCCCTTATCTAGCAGGTTAACCCCGTAGGGTTTGTGGCATCATCGGGAATATGATCCCCTACAAAGTGGGCCATGCTCAGTAGGGTTGTGCCATCCTTGGGTATACGATCCTCTACACTGCATGATGATTATATTAGGGTTGCAGTATCGTTCTTTATACAATCCCCTACTCAGAATGTGGATTCTGTAGGGTTTTCGTATCATCAGTTCGATCCCCTACAGCATGAGATGTACAGATAGGGTTTTGGTATCATCGTGATTGTCGTGACATGGGTGAAAATCCTCTATCTGAGTGATGTGTTTCTATCGAGCGCCAGATCAGGTTGTGGAATCCCCCGGCGGATCCCGGGAGTGATCCCTTATATGGGAAATCTAAGAATTCCAGATCGGGTTGTGGTATCCCCTAGTGAACCCTATGAGTGATCCCCTATCTGTGAGATATTTGTATACTAGTGTGGGTTTTGGTATCCCCTAGCAGACCATAGGAGCAATCCGCTATCCAAGGAGTTTGGTGTTTATGTTGTTTCAAAGAGTTTTCCTCAGTGACGATATCCGAATAACATGATCTCTCGGGTGAGCGTTTGAGATGTTTATGTCAGACCCGATGGAGTGTATCTCTTGGATGGGTGTGATCTTGGATGACAGTGATCGTGGAGTGTGCTCTCCTTGTTGTGAACCATTGTTGGTGATGAGGTCGGTACCTCATGTGGCTTGGTACTTGAGCTGAGTATATCTGGATGTTCTTGAAATATGTTTGGGCGTAAACTTGAGAGGATTTTCAAGGTGTGTGTAATAGTATACACATGGATTGAGCTGACTAGTTGTGTTTAGCTGAGGATGGTCATGAGATGGAGTTTCTCTCTCCTCTGGGTTCTCTCTGGCTGGGATGAGTGGATTATTGCCTTATAGTTTATCTCTTTTGTTTCAGTTTTTTGGGGTGCCTACTGAATATTTTTATACTCACCCCTGCAAGGGATTTTCCCGCACATGTTTGTGTCTTGGGCAGACCACCTGCCATTCAACAGAGTCCCAGGAGGACCCGAATTAGGTAGAGCTAAGTAAGAAGGTCTAACAGTGGAGTATTACTAGAGATGTGCTGGGGAGATTTCCGATGGTGCTTTTGGCAGCATACCCCTCTTTCGAGAAGGTTGGACAACTTTTTAGTTTTCTATTGGTGGGCCCTATTTTGCACTTTTTGTACTGCTATTGCACTCTGGATTGGGATAGATGTATGCATGAATTTTTTTAACCAAAACCAAGGTTTGCGCAACGTCACAATATTAGAATAGGTTTGTGATCCTCTCTATGGGATGTTTAATATGTTAGAGTTGTGTCATCCCTCCGGTGGGCCAAGAGTGGGATCCTCTAGCATCGTTTCTCTAGATCGGGTTCTTGGTATCGTTGTGACTACTTATCCATGGGTGGCGATCCCCTATCAAGTAGGTTACCCCATAGGGTTTGTGGCATCATCGGTAATATGATCCCCTATGAAATGGGCCATGCTCAGTTGGGTTGTGTCATCATCGGGTATATGATCCCCTACTCAGCATGATGATTATAGTAGGGTTTCAGTATCATTGGTTATATGATCCCCTACTCAGTACGTGGTTTTTGTAGGGTTGTGGTATTGTTAGTTCGATCCCCTACATCGTGAGATGTACCAGATAGGGTTTCTGTATCATCATGACCATCATGACATGGGTGAAGATCCTCAACTTGAGTGACGTGTTTCTATCGAGCACCAGATCGGGTTGTGGAATCCCCCAGCGAATCCTAGGAGTGATTCCATATCTATAAGATCTACGAATGCTAGATCGGGTTGTGGTATCCACCAGCGGACCCTGGAGTGATCCCCTATCTTTGAGATTTTGTATACCGGTGTGTGTTCTGGTATCCCCTAGCGGACCCTATGAGTGATCCCCTCTCTGAAGAGTTTTGTGTTTATGTTGTTTCAGCGAGGTTTCCTCAGTGACGATATCCGACGAATGTGATCTCTTAGGTGAGCATCTGAGACATTTGTGTGGGACCTGATAGACTGTATCTCTCGGACGAGTGTCATCTTGGATGACAGTGATCGTGGAGTGTGATATCCTGGTTGTGAACTGTTGCTGGTGATGAGGTCGGTACCTCATGTGTCTTGGTGCGTGAGCTAAGTATATCTTGATGTTCTTAATATATGTTTGGTCGTAGACCGGATCGGATGATCAAGGTGTATGTATGGTTATAGACCTATATTGATATGACTAGTTGTGTTTAGCCGGGGATGGTCACGAGATGGAGTTTCTCTCTCATCTGGGTTCCCTCTGGCTGGGATGAGCAGACCGTTGCCTTTTAGTTTCTCTCTTTTGTTTTGGGTTTTTGAGGTGCCTACTGAGTATTGTTATACTCACCCCTCCATGGGCTTTTCCCGCACATGTTTGTTTTCTATGCAGACCACATGCCTTTCGATGGAGTCCCAGGAAGACCCGGAGAAGGCGGAGATGAGTGAGCCGGCCTGAGTATTGAGTCTTACTAGATCTGTGCTGAGGAGCTTTCCAGTGGTGATTTCGGCAGTGTACCCCCTCTTCCAAGCAGGTTGGTCGCCTTTGTAGTTTTCTTTTGGTAGGCACTATTTTTTTCTTTTTGTATTGCTTTTGTACTCCAGTTTAGGATATATGTATGCATTCATTTTTCATTTCAGTTTTTATATATATCTTTGCATTATATCATGGAGGAGTATGTGGGTGTGTGTGTACAGGTACCTTAGGCTAATGCCTCCCATGTGTGTGATAGCCTACTCAGTGCTAGTCACTAGCCCCTGGCCTATTGGAGGTAGGCTTGGGGAGTCATGGATCGAGCCCTGTTGGGTCGGGTCGCGACATAAGTTGTAATTCATAAGGATATCCTCACTATTCACCTTTAATTAGTAAAATTCTAACAAAAGATATCCCTTGGTTAAGTATTGGGCTTTATGTTGCTGATCGAAAAAGTCATGAATCTATGGAAGTGGATAATGATTAATTATCATGATCTTGTCGAGATAATGATAATCTATGTAGTAGAAAATTTGACCAACATATTTTCTAATTAAGAGAACTGATGCATTCCATAGTGAAGCACTATAGAATATAACCCCCTTTCAAGATTATCCTATAATTACTTCTTCAAATCCTTGTGTTTAACAATAACCATTCTATATGGATTCTTAGTTATTGTTAAAACTCTAGGTATATTTTTGATAGATAACTCAACAAATAAGATCATAGGAAGACCAAAAAATTGTGTTGTGAAACACATAAGTGAATTACCTTACTATGGGAATTTTATAAAGCATGAAGTTTTCTTTAAACTAAGTAGTTTGATCTAGATACATTTCCTCAAGAGGTAATATATCCATGATTGATATGATGATACCAAATAATACTCATCATCCTCTTTCCACTTGTATACAATAGGATGATGATTAGGAATAGAGAGAGTTATTTTCTTTCTCATGAAAATTTATTTTGGATCTATATAAATAAATCAAACCCATACCCAGAATATTATTCAATTCTGTTAAAGAGAGTATCCCAAGGTTTTCTAGGTAATTCTGCTTAAACTTTTTGATATGGGAGGCCTTATAAACTTTGGATGTAATAATTTTCCGATTTACCAATTTCACCAATAACCCCACTTCCAGGTTTTTTGTGGTGTTTTAATAGTTTTAATTAACTTTCATTTTATGAAAGAATGGGTAGAAACAAAAAAAAATAGTTTGTTCAATATCCTGGAATGAATAATGATTGTACCAATCTCTAAATCAATGTCAGGATCCACCTATGTACCTGTGATGGCATAATCCTACCCTTTAATGGTTTGGAATAATAATGGAATATCTATTATTATATAATATATATGATTTATTTATTCATATATATTTTTTTTATAACACATACTTTCATTATTTTTATTTTTTATAAATAAGATAACATTGTTTGTGGGTGTGTGGACAACTACCTCCTCAAAATGATGTTATTCAATCACACTTATCATGGAATTTATTAAGGATAGTTTTAGTAAAAATAAACTACATAAATTACATAAAAATTATATTTTGTTTATATTAATTCCTATATTTCTTTCAATATGACAATAAAATGGAAACAACACTCATGCGTACGTATAGCCTACCGTCTCCATGAATGGTGTATTTCATTTTCTATTTATATATTTTATATATTTTATATATTATTATAAATAAATATATAATGAATAGGTATGATATTTATGACATGGTTATAATTATGTATATTATGAAATAATTATATAAATAATATGGTAAAAAATATATCAAATAAAAAAACATGCAAAAAACAAAGTAGTTATTACCCAAAATGTAACTTTAACATGAAATTGTCAGAAATGGGTAATATAAAGTCATAAGTAAATAATATATGGTATTATGGAAATTAATATGGTTCTATGATATATGTATAATAAAACTATATTTATCATATAAGAATTTTTAATGAGTATGATGAGGGTCAAGATATAAGGTAAGTGGTTATTTCACAATCTCATCATAATTCGGGATTACTTTTGTTGAAGTCTCCATTAAAAAATATTTCTATTCCATGTAAGTGTTTTCAAAAAAAATCACAAATTTTTTTAGTATTCTTTAATTATTTATTAATGTAATTTTACCCATGTTTTACTTTTTAAATAATTCATTAAAATGAATCATTCTTTCATTTTCCAAAACATGGTATTTTATAAATTATCTTAAAAAAGTAAAAGGAATATTTTTTAAATTATATGTTATGAATTTAATTTCCCTCTATCATGACACCATAATATTTTGAATATTATTGTATAATTTTACAAGGTTATTTTCAAATAATATTTTTTCTTTTATAGATATGTGGCCTTTTAAAAAAATTATTACAAAGTGATAAGGGATTTTCTTCTCACCATTTACATTTAAATGTCATATTCACAACTTCATTATCATTGTACTATGCACATAGAGGGGGTGTGTTATCTCCTAAAAGGTATCTCAGAACGGGAATCTGAGGGAATGGTTGAGTCTAGAGCGTTCCATTTACCCTAGGTGGGGTGTAAAATTTGTTGGCACATGCCTACTGTGGGAAAAGCCACAAGGGGCGTTTTCATAAATAAATAGAAAAGTTTATTTATGAGTGTCAACTCAAATAACTTCTGAATATAGTCTCAGATATAAAATATGATTCTGCTTTTACGTTCATAACGGCACGTTTACCCTAGGGGGGGACATAATATTCCCCGTGTCGGGAGGTCTGGACCGGGGTGATAAATTAATTAATTAAGTTACATAAGTGATTGATAAAAATCAATCACCAACCCTATTCCCCAACCTCACTCCTCCTATAGGAAATGTACCACCTCTCCCCTACCTCTGTTATTTTCCAAATTGAGCTGTATATGTATGTTTTCATCGTCGATCATCAGTGGATCGAGCTTCAGGGCGTCGTGGGCGTCGTTCTACACCTGAAGATTCGGTGATCCGCCAACAGGTAGTCGTTTTGAGTTTTGAAATCCCGGATCCCAATTGGTTTGTTTTTTCTACATATTGAACCTGCAGATGTGTAGATCTGGTCTCAGGGGTGCGCAGATGGCTTTTGAAGGGCGTTTGGACCCCCGGGGTGCCCCCGGCGACCCTTGGAAGCTTCGATGGTGTGGCTGCCCGCGGTGAAGAAATTGGACCACCCGTAGGGGAGGTGGTCTAGCCGTCAGTCAATGGTGACCCAAAAGGGGTGGGGGGTCAACTGCGTGAATGCTGGGGACCCCACGATAGTGGGGTCCGCCGTTCGGAACTGCCTGCGTGGACCGACCCAGGACGGTCTGGCCCTCTTCTGGTACACGAGGGTTTTAAAACCCCCGTAACTTGCTCCCTGGATGTCAGAATTGCATACCGTCTATGGAGATGTGACCCTGGAGATGAGGTGAACTATTTTGTGTGGGTTCTAGGGTTTTGACGTTCGGGATCGTGGCCTGAGTGCTAGAAACATCATATAAAATAATTGATATTTTATTATTATTCGACTTCGGGCCATTGTATCTTCTACCCAGAGAATCCTATTGATGTTTCGTCAGTGGCTTTGAGACCCTGGTGATATGGTGGACGTTTCGAGAAGATTTTTTGGTGTGGACCTCATGAGGCCATGTTTTGGCATTTTTGGAGAAATACAGCTTTTTCACCGGGTGTCCGTTTTGGACCAACGAGTAGTTGATCCCATGTGTTTTTCTAATGGGATCGCAATGGTGTGATCTGCTTGACAAGTTTTGGGAGCGTGGTGTGGGCCCCACCCAGGCTATCTTTATTGAATAGTACCTCTTTTACCGGGTGTCCATTTGGGACGATTGAGTAGTCGATCCCATGTGTTTTTCTGATGGGATCACAGTGGTATGATATGCTTGATGAGTTTCAGGATCGTATTGTGGTCCCCACATAAGATAGTTATAATGGATAGTTCCTTTATCACTGATTGTCTATTTTGGGCAAGTAAACAACCTATCCTGCATTTTTTTCCACGTGGATCGTGATGGTGTCCTCGGTATCGGCCTTGTAGGTGCGCTGTGTAGGGTTGTGCCGGGTCGCTCGGGTTAGCGACGTTTAGACCAGCAGTGGTTGAGGGTACTACATTGGTTCATTCCTACGAGGATTTGCAATGAATCACAACCTTAGTATAGTTTTTTGATCCTCTCTATGGGATATTTAATCTGTTATAGTTGTGGAATCCCTCTGGTGGGCCCGGAGCGGGATCATCTAGCATCATTTCCCTATATCGGGTTCTTGGTATCGTTGTGACTTCTTATCCATGGGAGATGATCCCCTATCTAGAAGGTTAACCCCATAGGGTTTGTAGAATCGTTAGGAATATGATCACCTACGCAGTGGTCCATGCTCAGTAGGGTTGTGGCCTCGTCAGGTATATGATCCCCTACACAACATGAGGATTATAGTAGGTTGCAGTATCGTTGGTTATATGATCCATTACTCAGTACGTTGTTTCTTTAGGGTTGCAATATCGTCAGTTCGATCCCCTACAGTGTGAGATGTACCAAATGGGGTTTTGGTATCATTGTGACCATTGTGACATGGGTGACGATCCTCTATCTTAGTGACTTCTTTCTATCGAGCGCCAGATCGGGTTATGGAATCCCCCAGTAGATCTTGGGAGTGATCCCCTATCTGTGATGTTCTATGAATTCCAGATTGGGTTGTTCTTTCCCCCAGGGGACCCTAGGTGTGATCCCTTATCTGTGATATCTTCGTATACTAGTGTGGGTTCGGGTATCCCCTAGAGGACCCTAAGGGCGATCCCCTATCCTAGGAGTTTGGTTTTTATGTTGTTTTAGTGAGGTTTACTCAATAACGATATCCGACGAATGTGATCTCTCGGGTGAGCGTCTGAGATGATTATGTGTGATCTGATGGAGTGTATCTCTCGGAAGAGTGTTATCTGGGATGACAGTGATCGTGGAGTGTGCTCTCCTAGTTGTGAACCAGTTGAGCCACCACCTGTCGAGCAGCTGGTTATGCCGGTAGTGTAGGATGAGGCTGCACACAGGCTGAGTGTACTGCACGAGTTCTAAAGGAAACGATCTATGAGGTTCCGGGGTGATCCAGACCCTTAGGCAGCTGATGACTGGATTGAATCAGTCACATGAGTTTTTCGCCTGGTGAGAACACCCCTAGATCAGATGGTGGTCCTAGAGGCGAGCCTTATGCATGATTCGACTAGGTGATGGTGGAGTTTGGTGATTCAGTCCCATGATGAGGAGACTCTCACATGGGTAGAGTTTGAGCGGCTCTTTAGGGAGGAGTTCTATTCGGTGATGATGTGGTCAGTGTGGATTCAGCAACTTATGCAGCTTTGGAAAGAGGGTATGACTGTGTTAGAGTACTCGGCGAAGTTTATAGACCTATCGCGCTACTCCCTGGATATGGTTCGAGATCCATTCTTTAGGGCTTGGACCTTCGAGCAGGGCCTACGCAGAGACATCCGGGCAGGTGTGGTTTTCTTGTGTCTGCCCACCTATGCTGGAGTGTTGGAGCAAGCCTTGGTGGTGGAGAGCTTTCTGGGTGAGCAGATTTATCCCATCAGTGTTGGGTGCGTTGCAGTTGAGACGTCAGAAACTGGTAGTCGGTGGTAGGCAAAAGGGTCTAGACATGGATGACATTTTAGGAGGTGAACCTAGGATGGAGGATCTGAGGCTCAGGGCTCACAAGGCCCACATGCCAATTTTGGTCAGCCATCGGAGATGCGGTGTTACGTTTGCGACGGTCGGGGACATCTCGCTAGATATTGTACGACCTGTCGAGCTCCTGAGAGGGAACCAGTTGACAGGCCACCTTGTCAGCAGCAAAGTCTTGAGTTTGGAGGTCCTCAAGGTTGTGGACGTGGTGAAGAAGCTGGTGCAACAGTAGGAGGTGGTAGGTGGTATCAAATTCCACCACCACCAACCCTAGGTGGTCCACGCCGAGCTCAGTGAGCTGGAGGGTGAGGGCGAGGGTAGCTGCATGCCCTGGAGGATATTGACCTAGAGGCTATGGGGGTGGATAGAGGTATGACTTGTGTCATTTCTACTTTTTTCAGTAGTTTGTTAGACATTTTTTAGTGGTTCTCTTCCCTTTATGTATCCTGCTCGAGTTTTCTTTTGGGCGTTGGTAAGACCTTGTGTGGGTGTTGTTCGGCGTGCTTCCAATGCGTGAGGAAGAGGGATCCTTCCCCTATCGAGAAGTGATTTTGTGATGTGATCAAAACCGTGTGGGCGAACCAGTGCCACCCAAATTAGATAGTGTTGAGGTGTGTTGGATGATTCCCTCTGACTTATGTGTTTGGGAAGGGGTAATTGTTGGTGAACTCTCTGGCATGGGGGAACTAGTTGAGAGTCCATTTGTTTTCCTTGTACTTATGGATTTTCAGGGATGAAAATTTCTAAGGTGTGGAGGATGTAGTGACTCGGGTTTTGGCCATGTCAGATTTTGGAATATTCTTATGAATAATTCCCGAGCAAGGAGTGAAGACGGCGTGCGATTTCGAGACCCGGTGTACTCGGAATAAATATTATAAAAATATTAAGTATTTTTGTACTATTCACATGGAGGGTGTGTTTTATCTCCTAAAAGGTAGCTCAGAACGGGAATCTGAGGGCCCGGTTTCTTTCGTAGCATGCTGTTTACCCTAGGCTGGGTGTCAACTTTGCTGGTGCGGGCCTGCTGTGAGAAAATCCACCATGGGCATCTTTGTAAATAAATGGAAATGTTTATTTATGAGCATAGGCTCTAATAACTTCTGAAAAGAGTCTCAGATCGAAAATCTGAGTCTGCTGTTGCGTTCAGAACGACGTGTTTACCCTAGGGGAGACCTAATTTTCCCCGCATCGGGAGGTCTGGACCGGGGTGATAAATTAATTAATTAAGTTAATGAAGTGATTGATAAAAATAAATCACCAACCCTATTCCCCCACCTCCCTCTTCCCACAGGCGATTTCCCTCCTCTCCCCTACCTCTGTTCTTTTCCAAATCGGGCCATAGGAATTCATTTTCAACATTGATCATCAGCAGATCGAACATCAGGGTGTCGCGGGCGTCGTTCTGCACCTGAAGCTTCGGCGATCCGCCAACATGTAGGTGTTTTGAGTTTTGAAATCCTAGATCCTGATTGGTTTGTTTTTTTCTCTTTTTTGATCCTTCAGATGTGTAGATCCAGTCCCAGGGGGCTCACAGATGGCTTCGAAAGCGCGTTTGGACCCCCAGGGTGCCCCCGATGGCACTCGGAAGCTTCACCGACGTGACACCAGCTCGACGGCGGGCCGCAAGGGCTGGCCTCAGTGAAGAAATCGTACCGCCGTAGGGGCAGCGGTCTAGCTGTCAATCAGCGGCGACCCCGCGAGGGGGTGGGGGTGTCGGCCGTGCGTGCGTTGCACCGTGTCGCGGCAGCGGGTTCCGCCGGCTGGTTCAGGCCGGTCCAGCCCTCTTTTGGTACACGGGGGTTTTAAAACCCCTATAACTTGCTCCCTGGAGGTCCAAATCACGTGCCGTCTATGGCAACGCGACCCTGACGACGAGGAGAACCCTTCGGTGTGGGTTATGGGGTTTCAAATTTTGGGATTGTGGCTCGAGTGCTAGAATCATCGAATAAAATAATGATATTTTATTATTATTCAACTTCAGGCCGTTTTATCTTCTACCTGGAGTGTCTGATTGACATGTCATCAGTGGAATTGAGACCCTAATGGTACGACAGACTATTATAGATGGTTTTCAATTTTCGGCCCCACGAGGCTGGGTTTTGGCGTATTCTGAGAAATGCAACCATTCCACTAGGTGTCCATTTTGGGCGAACGAGTAGTCGATCCTGTGTGTTTTTCTGAGGGGATCGAAATGGTGTTATCTGCTTGATGAGTTTCAGGAGTGTGGTGTGGGACCCACCCGATCTAGCTTCGGTGAGTAATACCTTTTTTACCGGGGTGTCCTTTTGGGACGATTGAGTAGTCGATCCCATGTTTTTTTCCAAAGGGATCGTAGTGGTATGATCTGCATGATGAGTTTCAAGATCGTGGTGTGGTCCCCACATGGGCTAGCTATAGTGAATAGTGCCTTTTTCACTGGTTGTCCATTTCGTGCGAGTAAATAGCCTATCCTGCGTGTTTTCCTACATGGATCGTGATGGATGCCTCAGTATAGGCCTTAGAGGTGTGTGGTGTAGTGTTGTGGTAGGTCACTCGGGTTAGCGACGTTTGAACTATCAGTGGTTGAGGGTACTCCCTTGGTTCATTCCTATGAGGGTTCGCATGAAATCACAAACTTAGTATAGGTTTGTGATCCTCTCTGTGGTATGTTTTATCTATTAGAGTTGTGTAATCCCTCCGGTGGGCCCATAGCAGGATTCTCTATTATCGTTTCCCTATATCAGGTTCTTAGTATCGTTGTGACCACTTATCCACGGGCGGTGATCCCCTAACTAGCAGGTTAACCCCGTAGGGTTTGTGGAATAATCAGGAATATGATCCCCTCTGTAGTAGGCCATGCTCAGTAAGGTTGTGGCATCTTAGGGTATATGATCCCCTACTCAGCATGCAGATTATAGTAGGGTTGCGGTATCATTGGTTATATGATACCTTAATTAGTACGTGGTTTCTGTAGGGTTGTAGTATTGTTAGTTCAATACCCTATAGTGAGAGATGTACCAGATATGGTTTCAATATCATCGTGACCATCATGAAACGGGTGGCGTTCTTCTATCAGAGTGACGTGTTTTTGTCGAGCCGCAGATTGGGTTGTGGAATCCCCCAGCAGATCCTGGGAGTGGTCCCCTCTCTATGAGATCTACGAATGCCAGATCGGTTTGTGGTATCCCCTAGTGAACCCTAGGAGTGATCTCCTAAATGTGATATATTCGTATACCGGTGTGGGTTATGGTATCCCATAGAAGACCCTTGGAGCGATCCCCTATCCGAGGAGTTTGGTGTTTATATTGCTTCAGTGAGGTTTTCTCAGTGACGAATGTGATCTCTTGGGTGACCATATGAGATGTTTTTTTAGGAACCGATAGAGTGTATCTCTCTGACGAGTGTGATCCGGGATGATAGTGATCGTGAAGTGTGCTCTCCTGGTTGTGAACCATTCCTGGTGATGAGGTCGGTACCTCATGTGGCTTGGTGCGTGAGATGAGTATATCTGGATGTTCTTGATATATGTTTGGGCATAGACCTGAGTGGATGTTCAAGGTGTATATATGGGGTATACACCTGGATTGAGCTGACTATTTTTGTTTAGCTGAGGATGGTCACGAGATGGAGTTTCTCTCTCGTCTGGGTTCCCTCTGGATGGAATGATCGGGGTGTTTCCTTTCAGTTTCTCTCTTTTGTTTTTGGTTTTTGGGGTGCCTATTGAGTATTTTAATTCTCACCCCTGCACGGTCTTCTCCTACACATGTTTGTGTCTTGTTCAGAACACATTCCTTTCGATAGAGTCCAAGGAGGACCTGGAGCAGGCGGAGCTAAGTGAGCCGGTCTGACCGTGGAGTCTTCACAGAGCTGTGTAAAGGAACTTTCCACTGGTGCTTTTGGCAGCATACCCCCTCTTTCGATTAGGTTGGATGCCTTCCTAGTTTTCTTTTTGTGGGCCCTATTTTTCTCGTTTTGTACTACTGTTGCACTCTGGTTTGGGATAGATGTATGCATGAATTTTTCTTTCCCAAACTAGGGATCGCACTGAATCACAACCGTAGTATAGGTTTGTGATCCTCTCAATGGGATGTTTAATCTGTTAGAGTTGTTCCATCCCTCTGGTGGGCCCGGAGCGGGATCCTCTAGCATCGTTTCCCTAGATCGGGTTCTTGGTATCACTGTGACAACTTATCCACGGGCAATAATCCCCTATCTAGTAGGTAAACCCTGTAGTGTTTGTGGCATCATTGGTAATATGATCCCTTACATAGTGGTCCAAGCTTAGTTGGGTTGTGGAATCGTCAGTTACATGATCCCCTACTCAGCATGAGGATTATAGTAGGGTTGTGGTATCGTTGGTTATACGATCCCCTACTCAGTACGTGGTTTCTGTAGGGTTGTGGTATCGTCAGTTTGATCCCCTACAACACGAGATGTACCAGATAGGGTTTCTGTATCATCATGACCATCATGAAATGGTGAAGATCCACAATCTAAGTAACGTGTTTCTGTCGAGCGCCAGATCAGGTTGTGGAATCCCCTAGCAGATCGTGGGAGTGATCCCCTATATGTGAGATCTACGAATGCCGGATCGGGTTGTGGTATCACCCAGTGGACCCTGGGAGTGATACCCTATCTGTGAGATCTTTGTATTTGGGTGTGGGTTCTGGTATGCCCTACCAGACCCTAAGAGAGAACCTCTATCCATGGAGTTTGGTGTTTTTTTTTGTTTCAATGAGTTTTCCTCAGTGACGATATCTGAAGTAGGTGATCTCTTGGGTGAGTGTCTGAGATGTTTGTGAGGGACCCAATGGAGTGTATCTCTCGGATGAGTGTGATATGGGATGACAGTTATCGTGGAGTGTGCTCTCCTAATTGGGAACTGTTGCTGGTGATGAGGTCGGTACCTCATGTGGCTTGGTACGTGAGCTGAGTATATCTGGATGTTCTTGATATATGATTGGGCATAGACCTGAGTGGATGATCAAGGTGTATGTAAGGGTATAAACCTAGATTGAGGTGACTAGTTGTGTTTAGCCCAGGATGGTCATGAGATGGATTTTCTCTCTCATCTAGGTTCCCTCTGGCTGGGATGAGCAGACTATTGCCTTACAGTTGCTCTCTTTTGTTTTGGGTTTTTGGGGTGCCTACTGAGTATTGTTATACTCACCCCTGCACGGGATTTTCCAGCACTTGTTTGTGTCTTGGGCAGACCACATGCCTTTTAAAGGAGTCCCAAGAGGACCTGAAGTAGGTAGAGCTCAGTGAGCAGGCCTAATAGTGGAGTCTTATCGGAGCTGTGCTGAGGAGATTTCAGGTGGAGATTTTGGTAGCATACCCCCTCTTCCGATCAGGTTGGACACCTTTGTAGTTTTCTTTTGGTGGGCCCTGTTTTGCTCTTTTTGTACTACTATTGCACTCTGGATTGGGATAGATGTATGCATGCATTTTTCTATCCCAAACCAAGGTTTGCACTGCGTCACAATCTTAGTATATGTTTCTGATCCTCTCGATGAAATGTTTAATCTGTTATAGTTTTGGCATCCCATCGGTAGGCCTAGAGCGGGATCCTCTAGCATTGTTTCCCTAAAAAGGGTTCTTGGTATCGTTGTGACTACTTATCCACAAGCGGTGATCCCCTATCTACCAGGTTAACCCCGTTGGGTTTGTGGCATCATCGGTAATATGATCCCTTATGTTGTGGGCCATGCACAATTAGGATGAGGCATCGTTGGATACATGATCCCCTACTCAGCATGAGGATTATAGTAGGGTTGCGGTATCGTTGCTTATACGATCCCTTACTCAGTATGTGGTTTCTGTAGGGTTGTGGTATCTTCAGTTCGATCCCCTACAACACGAGATGTACCAGAGTGGGTTTTGGTATCATCATGACCATCTTGACATAGGTGACGATCCTCAATCTGAGTGACATATTTCTATCGAGCGCCAGATCAGGTTGTGGAATCTGCCATCGGATCCAAAGAGTGATACCATATCTATGAGATCTACGAATGCTAGATCGGGTTGTGGTATCCACCAGCAGACCCTAGGAGTGATCCCCTATCTGTGAGATCTTCGTATACCAGTGTGTGTTCTGGTATCCCCAAGCAGACCCTATGAGTGATCCGCTATCTAAGGAGTTTTGTGTTTATGTTGTTTCAATGAGGTTTCCTCAGTGACGATATTCAACGAACGTGATCTCTCATGTTAGCGTTTGAGATTTTTTTGTGGGACCCGATGGAGTGTATGTCTTGGATGAGTGTCATCTAGGATGATAGTGATCATGAAGTGTGCTCTCTGGGTTGTGAACGGTTGTTGGTGATGAGGTCGGTACCTCATGTGACTTGGTGCACGAGTTGAGTATATCTGGATATTCTTAATATATGTTTGGGCGTAGACCAGAGCATATGATCAAGGTGTATGTATGGGTATAAACCTAGATTGAGTTGGCTAGTTGTGTTTAGCCGAGGATGGTCATGAGATGGATTTTCTCTCTCGTCTGGGTTCCCTCTGGCTGGGATGAGAGGACTATTTCCTTTCAGTTGCTGTATTTTGTTTTGGGTTTTTGGGGTGCCTACTGAGTATTGTTATACTCAACCATGCACGGTCTTTTCCCACACATGTTCGTGTCTTGTGTAGACAACATGCCTTTCAATGGAGTCCCAGGAGGACCCGGAGTAGGCGGAGCTGAGTGATCAGGTCTGACCGTGCAGTCTTTCCAGAGCTATGCTGAGGATCTTTCTGGTGGTGCTTCTACATGCCAATAGGTAATACTACGCCCTTGGATTGATAATCCCAGGGGATAAGCTTAGGATTATTCATATTTTCCTTACAAACCATTATGAAGGATTTGAATATATGGTGAAAATTATTAACCTAGATTAAATATAATGTATTTTAGAAAGAAAATAAGGCTATATAATATTTATAAATGATTAAACATTTTTATCACTATTATTTTTGTTAATCACACTAAGATTTCTGGTTTTAGTCAATGGTTGGAACCCAAATGAGTCATGTTAACATTGAATAAGATGGACAAGGTGGTAGAGATGAGAAAAAAATTGGATGCTAATCTGAGTAAAGTATGTTGTATTGATACCTAATCAGTTTTCCAAAAATATTATTTGCAATATATACCTTATCCAACTCTAAAACTTACCAATTAAAATAATTATGGAGTTTCCTGAGAGCTCTAGTGGTGGAGATCATAGAGAAAAAAGGCTGGATTTCTATCATGCAAGAAATCTAGAAGGAGACACCCAGAAAAGTGCCTCAACAGAACAGAGAAATGCTTTATATTTTGGAAAGAAGGATATAATGAAAATAATTGCTGATGAAAAATTAATAGTATGATTGAAGGAAATAAAAATCATCATAAGAATCCATTTTTAGTTCATTTCATTAAATGTGGGGAACATTGGAATTTCAAAAAATAACTCCCACTTCTATAAGATGCACTATAGACCAAAAAAGTGCCTATGTGGATATAAATTGATTAAGTATTTATGTATTGGGGTTGTATTGAATACCTTAGTTAAAAGTATATTTAGTGATTAACATTATCTAAATGATGATGATCATATTTATTTTTGAAGTTATATTGATATATTTTTATAAAAAAGAAAACTCACCAACTAGGTGACAACCCATCACATCTATAAAGGTCGTAAGGTTTGAAACCATAACTGAAGGGATAAAAGGGTACAACACCTACCACCAGCCTATGTGAAGTTCTTTTTAGAATAACATTTTTAGTTTGAATATATAATGTATAGATATTATTTTATTTTAGGGACATTTTGTTAAGTCAAAAGTCTTCTTTTGACTTCTATATCATGTTTTGGAAATCACAAATGTATTCTATCATATGTTTGTATATTACAATTGTCTTTTATCATGTTTATCGTATCGTACGATGTTGATCGTACCGACCAAATTGTATCGTACTGACTCTGTCAAACATATCGTACTGACTCTGTCAATCGTATCGTATTGACTCTGTCAATCGTATCGTACTGACTCTGTCAATTGTATCGTACTGACTCTGCTATTCAGATGATCATTATTTGTTTTGGTACTTTGTCAAAAACTCTCTCTGCATATGAATCGTACTCATGTTTTACATTTCTATATATCTCTTGTCGTAACAAAACGATGTCGTTGAGTGAGTTACAAACTAATCAAAACGATGTCGTGCTTTCTGTTTCAATATGACCGTTGGAGGCAATATGACCGTTGGAACCCGAGGCCTATAAATAGGAGGTCATTTGAAGCTGAGAGCACAACGATGAACAAAGAGAACGAATGAAGAGACTCTGTGAACTACGAAGATTCTAGAGAGAGACTGTGACTTCTCTCATCAGCTTTGTGCGTCCGATCATCGTATCGAGGGCTTTCAAGTAATTGAAAGACAGAGGTGCCGATTACCTGCAAAATCGAGGGCTGCCGGGGATAGGCAGACAGACGTGTCGATCATCGTATCGAGGGCTGCCGGGGATAGGCAGACAGATGTGCCGATCATCGTATCGAGGGCTCACCAAGGTGTTGGTGAGACAGACCTTTTATCCTAGGTGAAAGGATAACCCTTCTCTTTGGGTTAAAAAAATTGTATTACTTTTACATTTCCGCTGTTACTTGTATTAGAAAGGGATTTGTATTGTTTCCTTTCTTCTTTACATATTCAATTGTAATTGTTTCAATTACAATCATTCTATTACATATTGTATTGATTGGTTCTATACGCTTTAAGGTAGAATCATTTACATTTGTATTACTCTGATTATTGTGTTCATCTTGAATACAATTGTTTTACATAACAATAGTATTACAATACATCATACCTTTTACATTCAATACAATTGTGGGTGTTTGTATTTTTATTAGTTTAAGATCATTTAAACTAATCTCTTTGTTACTAAAACTCAAAGGTTTTTAAACCTACAATTCACCCCCCTCTTGTATTGTTCCATCTAATAGACTTTTATATCTACTATTCGATCCAACAATTGGTATCAGAGGAGGTTTTCCACTAATTTGTATTATTAGCTTTATTTATTATTACTATCTTGAATACTTACTACACTAACGTGTGGAGTGGAAAAGTTGTTTTTGTTATATTAGATGGCAGGAATGAATATTGGATCAATAGATAATCTGAATCCTTCTAGACCACCAATCTTTGATGGGAATGATTATGAGTATTGGAGAGATCGTATGAAGACTTTCGTCATCAATACCGGTGTAGACAATTTTATTATGCTTACTGGGGGTTACAAAATTCCTGACAAAGAAGTTAGCACTTTTACCAACCAAGAGAAGCAAGAATATCAACTGAATTACAAGGTACGCAATACTTTATTATGTTCTATGACCAGGAATATATATAGTCAGATATCTTCATGTGAAGCAGCCAACTGTATTTGGAAGAAATTACAAGTCACTCATTTTGGTACATCCAAGGTTATAGAAACAAGGAGAGAAATGCTTCGAGCAGAATATCATGGATTTGTTTTTCCTTATGGAGAGCCAGTATGTAAAGTGCAACAAAGGTTTATGACAATTGTCAACAGCTTACAATCTATGGGAGAAAAAGGTCTTGATGATGAAGCTCTTGTTGACAAGATTATAGATATTATGCCAAATGAATGGGAGTCAAAAAGGACAACTATTGATGAAAATAGAAAAGTTTCCCAGATTACTCTTGATGAACTCTTTGGAACTCTTCTACAGCACGAGACAAGAATGAAAAGAGATGCTGATTTCAATAAGAAGAAGAATGGGAATGGAAGTGTAGCTTTTGCATCTAAAGCTAAAACACCTGAAAGGGTTACAAGGTCTAAATCCAAGAAAGTTGTTGTATCTGATTCAAGTGATTGTAATCTTTCGGATAATGAGTTAGCTAATCTTGCTCGAAGGATGAACAAGATTGTGGGAAAGAAAGATTTTCAATATAGATTCAGAAAGAAAGACAGGAAAGATAGGAAAGATTCAGAGGTAACTTGTTATGAATGCAAGAAAGCAGGACATATAAGGCCTGATTGTCCTTTACTGAAGAGGAAAGATAGAAAAGAGAAACACTCTGACAGAAACAAGAAAAGGTTTTATAAGACGAAGAAAGGCTTGAAAGAAAATGATACATGGAGTGCAAGTGGTAGTGATTCCTCAGATGATTCTTCAGAATATGAGACGTCAGGACAAAGGAATATTGGACTTCTAGCCAGACTACCAATTGAAGATCATTATCTCATGGATAAGGTACATAATGCTGAAGCTGTTACAAATGTCTCTTTAAATGCAAATTATGTTGATAATAGATATTATGAATCTTCAAATGATGAACCCTCATCATCCGAAGATGATACTTTACCTTCTTTTGAAGAAGTCTCTAGATTTGCTAAATTACTTGAAAATGAAAATTCCAAACTCAAAAAGAGATTTGAAAAAGCAAATTCTAGAATTTCTATTTTGACTAAAGAAGTATCAGATCTTTCTAAAGATCTTGATGGGAAAACTTCTGATTTTGAAAGCATTTTGAAAACCCTTGAGAAAGTCAAATCTGAAAAGGATAAACTTTCTAAGGATCTTGAAACTGAAATTTCAAAGAAAAACTTTTTAGAATCTAACTCTAGTTCAAATTCAAATGTTTTAGAAAAAAAGAGTTTGGTTTTAAAACTAAAGTCAGAGATTTTATCCTTGAAAAAGTGTTTGTCAAACTTTACTCATGGAAAATAAAACTTTGATAGGATGTATTCTCAAATTAGACCATTGAGAAATCGTTCTGGTCTTGGTTATACTTATTCCAAACCTGTTTTTAGTAATAACTATTTTGTTCCTCAAAAAACCATTTTCTGTTCCAAGTTTCAATGTGGTGGACATTGGAGAAGAGATTGTTCTCTTAACAAAACTCAATCCTTAGGATTTCATAAAGCTCATTTTGCTAAACAAATGTGGATTCCTAAAATACTTTTATCTAACCCTTCTGGATCCAAACAAGTTTGGATTCCAAAAATCTAATTGTTTCTTTTTCAGGGAAACGAGAAGTGTATCAATAAGAACATTTGGTACATGGATAGTGGTTGTTCTCGACATATGACTGGAAACAAAGATTTCTTTGAAAAGGTTATCAAAACAAAAGGTGGAAAAGTTACATTCGGAGATAATGCTCAAGGAAAGATTGTTGGTATAGGTAATATCGTTTTTCTTGGAAATGTTCTTATTTCAAATGTTTTATTTGTAAAAGGTCTTAGGCACAATCTCATCAGCATAAGTCAATTATGTGATGAAGGTTACCTTGTGAATTTTAGAAATGATAAGTGTCTAGTTCACAATTCCAAGGATGAATTCATTCTATCTGCCCATAGGCAAGAGAATGTTTACACTATTAACTTAGAATACCTTAGGAACCAAAACTTACCTTGCTTAAGTGTAATAGAAGACCAATCGTGGCTATGGCATAGGAGACTAGGACACTGTAATTTGAGAAACCTAAGAAAACTCTCAAAGAAAGGACTTGTAAAAGGGCTACCGGATCTTAGATATGATTCTTCAAAAGTCTGTGATCCTTGTCAATTTGGCAAGCAACATAAAACTAGCTTTAAACCAATTAATGAAGTTTCAACTTCTAATGCATTACAGCTTGTGCATATGGATCTGTTTGGTCCTTCACAATCTGGAAGCATTGGAGGCAAATACTATGTATTTGTTTTAGTTGATGACTTTACTAGATTTACATGGGTCTACTTTCTCACAAAGAAATCTGAAGCCTTTTCCTATTTCAAAACTTTTAGAGCCCAAGTTAAAAATGAGAAAAACCTACCATTGATAACTATTCATAGTGATCATGGTGGTGAATTCCAAAATTCAGATTTTGAAACTTTTTGTAGTAAGAAAGGTATTACTCACAATTTCTCAGCTCCAAGAACTCCTCAGCAAAATGGGGTTGTTGAAAGAAGAAATCGTATTCTTCAGGAAATGACTCGAACCATGTTGAGTGAATACTCAATTGCTAAGAACTTTTGGGCTGAAGCTGTAAGTACTGCCTGTTATACTATAAATCATGTTTTAACTAGACCATTTCTTAATAAAACTCCTTACGAGTTATGGACTGTCCGAAAACCTAAAGTTTCTTACTTCAAAGTTTTTGGATGCAAAGTATTCATTCTGAATACAAAAGATAATTTACACAAATTTGCACCAAAATCTGATGAAGGAATCTTTCTAGGCTATTCCACAACCTCTAAGGCTTATAGAGTTTTCAATAAAAACACTTGTACTGTTGAAGAAACAGTACATGTAAAATTTGATGAAACTAACCCTTTTGTTTTCAACCAACCCAATCCTACATCCTCGGATGTGTTTTCTAAAAATGTTTATCAACCTTTATTAGAAGAGCATTCTGATAAGGAAAATGTTCAAGAAAGTATTTCTGAAACATTTACCACAGAAGATTTTCTACCATATGTTGATGAACAGGTTTTACAAAACCCAAATCAATTGTTTCTTAGGAATCATCCCAGTGATAACATCATTGGTGATATAAATCAACCTGTAAGGACCAGAAATTCCTTAAGAAATGAAATAGAACATCTTGCTTTTCTTTCCCAATTTGAACCTAAAAGTCCAAGTGAGGCCTTAGGTGATGATGATTGGATCAAAGCAATGCAGGATGAACTAAATGAATTTGAAAGGAATCAAGTCTGGACTTTAGTTGAAAGACCTAAAGAAACAACTGTAATTGGTGTAAAATGGGTTTTCAGAAACAAGTGTGATGAAAATAGAATCATTGTAAGAAATAAAGCAAGACTTGTTGCTAAAGGCTATAATCAACTAGAGGGAATAGACTATGAAGAAACATATGCCCCTGTAGCTAGACTTGAATCTATTCGTATTCTATTAGCCTTTGCAGCATATTTCAATTTCAAACTATTTCAAATGGATGTCAAATGTGCTTTTCTAAATGGTTTTGTTCAAGAAGAAGTATTTGTTGAACAACCTCCTGGTTTTCAAGACCCAAAACATCCTGATCATGTTTTTAAACTTACCAAGGCTCTATATGGTCTTAAACAATCCCCTAGAGCATGGTATGATATACTCACAAGATTTCTTTTACAAAACAATTATAGAAAAGGTACAGTTGATCCAACTCTTTTTATCAAAATGGAAAACAAAAATGTTTTGATTGTCCAAATCTATGTTGATGACATCATATTTGGATCAACTCAGAAATCTTTAACCGATTCTTTTGCAAAATTAATGAAATCTGAGTTTGAAATGAGTATGATGGGTGAGTTAACATTCTTTCTTGGTTTTCAAATATCTCAAAAACCAGAAGGAACTTATATATCTCAACAAAAGTATATTAAAGACTTACTCAAAAATTATGGATTTGACAAAAATAAAAGTATTAGCACCCCAATTGGTACCTCAAATACTCTTGATCTTGATGAAACTGGGAAACCAGTAGATCAAACAATTTTTAGAGGTATGATAGGGAGTTTGCTATACTTGACAGCTAGTCGACCCGACTTGATGTTTTCTGTATGCTTATGTGCAAGATATCAATCTAATCCAAAAGAGTCTCACTTAAAAGCCGTAAAGATAATCTTTCGGTATTTAAAAGACACTATGGATTTAGGACTTTTCTACTCTTCTGGAAATGATTTTGTTTTAAAAAGTTTTTCAGATGCTGACTTTGGTGGTTGTAGAATGGATAGAAAAAGTACATCTGGAACATGTCATTTCTTAGGAGACTCTTTGGTTTCTTGGTCCTGCAAGAAACAACACTCAGTAGCACTCTCCACTGCTGAAGCTGAATATGTAGCAGCTGGAAGTTGTTGTGCTCAAGTATTGTGGATGCAGCACACACTCACTGACTATGGTTTGAGTTTCTCCAAAACTCAAATTCTGTGTGATAATACAAGTGCCATAGCTCTTAGTAAAAACCCAGCACATCACTCTCGTGCAAAACACATAGATGTTAGGCATCACTTTCTTAGGGATCACACACAAAAAGGAGATATTGTTTTACAATTCATCGGAACGCAAGAACAACTTGCTGACATTTTTACAAAACCCTTACCTTCCGATAGATTTGAATTTATAAAACAGAAGCTAGGAATGATTACATTAAAATAATCATTCATATCTACTTCCTGTTTACATCTCTCCTAATAGTAAGAAACTCCTCGTAAAAAGGGGGAGGACATTTCTTTCTGTCTTTATGCTTATTTTATCTTATTTTCTTTAACTATTTACTCTTTGGATTGTTTTGTTTTCTGTTTATCGTATTGACCATTTCAGTTTTTCTGTTTATCGTATTGAAATTCTTTTCCATCGTATCGTTCAAAAATTTTTGTATCATCCGATGATGGTATTGAAATTCTTTTCCATCGTACCATTCAATAGTTTTTGAATCGACCGATGATGGTATTGAAATTCTTTTCCATCGTACCATTCAATAGTTTTTGAATCGACCGATGATGTTATTGAAATTCTTTTCCATCGTACCATTCAATAGTTTTTGAATCGACCGATGATGGTATTGAAATTCTTTTCCATCGTACCATTCAATAGTTTTTGAATCGACCGATGATGGTATTGAAATTCTTTTCCATCGTATCATTCAATTTTTTTTGTATCGACCGATGATAGTATTGAGATTGTTTTCCATCGTACTGTCAGTTAATGGTAACAACTGTTCTTCCATCGTACGATCCGATCATAGTAATGACTTTGTTTTCCATCGGCATCATGATTTTTTTTTTCTCCTTACGATTGTGTTTACTTTTGATTCATACCAAAACCAGCAATCACCTTATGTTCTCCGACAGGTTTCTTTTCATTTTTTATAAAAAAAAATTTTGCTTTAATCCTAACCATTGATCTGGTATTATCTAATCTTGACCGTAGAATATCAACGGTCATCTCTTTATTGCCTATAAATACCCCCCTCCCCTCCCCAAACCCACATTGAAGTTTCAGGATTTGAGGCGAAGCTCTGCTCCACCAGCTATAAACAATCGTACGATCTTCTCATCGGCAGAACCTTTATGTCTCAATCTTCTGCTAATACTCCTGCGAAATGTCTTCAAAGACTTTTACAGAGAAAGACTTTCACAGAGAAAGGTTAGTATCCCGAGATTTTTTCGATATGTACGATTCTACAATCAAGAGGATTATTTTGTTTCAAGGATGGGAACATCTCTGTGTGGAAAAGCCTGATATTCAAGATCCAGTTCTTTTTGATGAAGTTTGTCAGTTTTACAAAACCGTTTCTTTCGACAAAGATATGACTATTAACTTCGCTGTGTACGATAGAAAATTATCTATGTCTGTGAAACAAGCGGCACATTTTCTGAATGATTATATAGAAGGCGACGCATTCTGTCTATCTCACAAACTACCAGAGGAAGTTGGTACGTTTAATAGAGAAAGTTCTGAAAAAACTTTGTTTGTTATTAATGAGGAAAAGAGGAAAGTTTCTCATCTTTCACCGGACAATCGGTTTGTCACTTTATGGATGCAAGGTTTTCTTATCCCAAGGAAAGGGGATAGAGAAACCCTTAAAGTTTCTGATGTCTTTATGCTCGACTATCTTGTGAATATGAGGAAAGTAAATCTCATGAGATATGTTTTTGAAACCATCAAGAATGTCAAGAAAGGAGGGATTAAATCCCAGATAATAATGTATCCAGCCATCCTTACGAAATTCATTCTTGAGAGTATGAAGTTTTGTAACATTCCTTTGAAAGGAGAACCTATGGATTTGAGGCCATCTTTGATTAATAAGAGTACGATGAAAAAGCTGAATGTTTGTTTTGATTCAAATTCAAAACTTTTTGTCAGAGATGTAGAAGCTGAATTGGCTCAAAATCAATCGGCACCTATGCCAGCCAAGGAAAATCAATCCACTGGTGTTACTCGAAAATCTGATCCTCAAACTAGTTCAAAACCAAAGAAGAAGCCGAGGTACAGTAAGGAAGTTGTAGCCAAATGGAGAAAGGACAAGGAACAGAGAAAGTAAGGTGATCCGAAGTTTGGTCTTGACCCTGCTGAGGCCTTTGCAGAAAGAATAAGGGTAGAAGAAACCCTTCAAGCTGAAAAGAAAAAGAAGACTCTTTTGAAAAGAAAGGCTCAGGACTTTGATATCTCTAAAGTCTTGAAAGTAGTTGAAGATGCTAGTGCTCAACTAACTGTGGAAGTGCACCAAGAGCCCATCGTACAGAGTCTGCCTGAGAAAGAAAAAGGAAAACAAGTGATAGAAGAAGTGGAAGTAGAAGAAGGAGATTTTCTGTTAGAATTTCTTCAAAGTTCAAAGAAAAGTAGAGAGGAATCGCTTCAAAAGCTGAGCGAAGGTGTTCAACAAACTCCTCATGCCGATCAGGAAAGATCTCCGGACAGGATGTCATCTCGAGAAAAGCAAGATGCTCAATCTTCTCAGTCTGATAAAGTAGTTGTCATTAGTGACAAAGTGGAAGATGAAAGAAATCAGAAAGATAAAGCGAAAGGGAAACAACCAGTTGTTGATTCAAGCAGATCGTTTGAACTAGCATCGTACGATGAAGATACTGATTCAGAGCATACAATCTCTCTCAAGAAGAGTGATTACATTGTTCATGTTTTGAGAAGGGTGGAGAAAACAATTCCTTATTTCCCGAGGCTGGAAGGGAAGATTGATTTTATTACTGAAAATCAGAGGAAAAGGTTTGGCTCTGTAAAAGAATTGAGAAAGAAAGTTTTGTCAGTAGAAGCCTATCTGAAAGTTCTTTCTGAAAGCTCAGTTGCTCATAAGAAGGCTTGAAATAAGATGACCAAGTGGTCCTACAAAACAGAGAGCTCAATCAATGATCATGAAATAGCTATTGAAGATATAAGGAGGTTATCAAATGAGCTAGCAATTGCTTTCAACAAGCTTGATAGAGAAACGGTTGAAAGGCTGAACCTTTTATCTTCTCAAAGAGCCGATGTTCCTTCAGTAAAAGACTTGCAAGATAGGATGAATGCTTTCCAATATGAATTCTCGAAGGTTTCATCTTTCAAAGATGAAATAGTTTTACTGAAGAATCAAAATTCTGAGTTGTCCAAGGATAACAAGTCTCTGCAAAACAGAATTGATACCCTTGAAGAAGTAATCAGAGTACAGGAGGAGACCATCAGAAATCAAGATCATATTTTTGCGGATCAACAAGAGCTTCTCAAAACTCAGGGTGAATCAATTTCTGAAGACAAGAAGGAGATCAAGAAGATGAAAGCTGTGCTTCATGAGCTTATAAAGAAAGAGAAGGAAAGAGAAAACAAATGAGTGTTGTATTTGTTTCTTTTGGAACTTGTTTGTTTTGTAATAACTCTTATAATCCTTTCTCTTTTATCCATTGTCTTGTATTACTTTACTAACTCTTTCAGACAATTCGAGATTACTCCTTTCTTTTTGTAAATCACAAAGGGGGAGAATATTTACAAAGCAAAGATTGTTTTACAAAGGGGGAGAATCCATTACAATGCTCTTAAGGAAAATCTACGAATACAATCCTTAGGAAAGTCAATACCTAAGGGGGAGTTAGTTGTATTCAATTTTCTTATTCAGAAGAGTTTTTAAACTCAGAGGGAGATAAGTATTTCTTGTTTCATTTTCTTTGTGTGTTTGTGCTTTCCAAAAAGGGGGAGATTGTTAAGTCAAAAGTCTTCTTTTGACTTCTATATCATGTTTTGGAAATCACAAATGTATTCTATCATATGTTTGTATATTACAATTGTCTTTTATCATGTTTATCGTTTCGTACGATGTTGATCGTACCGACCAAATTGTATCGTACTGACTCTGTCAAACGTATCGTACTGACTCTGTCAATCGTATCGTATTGACTCTGTCAATCGTATCGTACTGACTCTGTCAATCGTATCGTACTGACTCTGCTATTCAGATGATCATTATTTGTTTTGGTACTTTGTCAACAACTCTCTCTGCATATGAATCGTACTCATGTTTTACATTTCTATATATCTCTTGTCCTAACAAAACGATTTCGTTGAGTTAGTTACAAACTAATCAAAACGATGTCGTGCTTTCTGTTTCAATATGACCGTTGGAGGCAATATGACCGTTGGAACCCGTGGCCTATAAATAAGAGGTCATTTGAAGCTGATAACACAACGATGAACAAAGAGAACGAATGAAGAGACTCTGTGAACTACGATGATTCTAGAGAGAGACTGTGACTTCTCTCATCAGCTTTGTGCGTCCGATCATCGTATCGAGGGCTTTCAAGTAATTGAAAGACAGAGGTGCCGATTACCTGCAAAATCGAGGGCTGCCGGGGATAGGCAGACAGACGTGCCGATCATCGTATCGAGGGCTGCCGGGGATAGGCAGACAGACGTGCCGATCATCGTATCGAGGGCTGCCGGGGATAGGCAGACAGACGTGCCGATCATCGTATCGAGGGCTCACCAAGGTGTTGGTGAGACAGACCTTTTATCCTAGGTGAAAGGATAACCCTTCTCTTTGGGTTAAAAGAATTGTATTACTTTTACATTTCCGCTGTTACTTGTATTAGAAAGGGATTTGTATTGTTTCCTTTCTTCTTTACATATTCAATTGTAATTGTTTCAATTACAATCATTCTATTACATATTGTATTGATTGGTTCTATACGCTTTAAGGTAGAATCATTTACATTTGTATTACTCTGATTATTGTGTTCATCTTGAATACAATTGTTTTACATAACAATAGTATTACAATACATCATATCTTTTACATTCAATACAATTGTGGGTGTTTGTATTTGTATTAGTTTAAGATCATTTAAACTAATCTCTTTGTTACTAAAACTCAAAGGTTTTTAAACCTACAATTCACCCCCCCTCTTGTATTGTTCCATCTAATAGACTTTTATATCTACTATTCGATCCAACACATTTTATATCCAATAGATAACCTTGGAATTGGAAAATGATTTGAATATTAACTGATTAATGTTATTTTAGAAGATGTTTTCTATTTCTATAATATTATAAGATTAAGGTAAAATTAATACTATATAGAATAAAGTCTAAGTTGTATTTTGGAATAAAATATGATTTTATTTTTTACTTTTGGTGATTTAGGTTATTTATTTAAATGGTGAACATATTATGGAGATTATGTGATTTAAGAAACTAAATTTCTGTTATGAAACATTAAGAGTGATTGATGTAATTTAGATAACAATATGATTAAATTATTATGATTTTTGGGTCTCAATATTTGTATAGAATATTTTTTATAAATTATAGATATTTAATTAATGATCTAAGTTGAACATTGAGTATTAAATTACAATTTTGGAGATTAATGTTTTTCATCATATAAAGGTTTATTCCCTTCCAGGAATTATCCTATCATATCCTAACCATTTTGGTTTTGGTTAATGTATAAAGATAATAGGAATATAGAGTTACACTTTTGTGGATATTTTTATGTATATAATTTGATTCAAATTCATCGGGTATGAAAAAATCAACTTAAATACTCATCATTTGGAGAAAAAAATGAGTTGTAGTGGAAATTTATTAAAGGATTAAACATTACTTTTTAGGTAGGTATGTTTCATTATGTTCTTAGTTTTGGAATTAAATTAATTAGATAACCATAGGAAAATAATTTTGAAACAAAAACATTATTCATTAACATTTCTTACTAGGATATCATTCACCTTTTGACCCATCCCATATATAAGGTTTTATGATTATAAAAAATATAATGACCGTGTATATATTACTCTCTATAAGAACTAGATAGTAATTTTTCTTTCCCATGTCCATGTTTTACTATATGGAATCCTATTTTTTATTATCTAAGGTGACCTTATTACTTCCCTATCAATATTTTAATGTGGAATTTGTATTGACCATTGTTATGATGTGGTATTTTAGTAAAGGTATTTAGAATAGTCAAACCTTAGTAACTGTGCCCTAATTAAAAAATTGTATGGACAAAATTTATTGAAGGAGGTGAGAATCCAACACCCCAAGATTTAAAAGTATGTATATTTTTAAATTTAATCACTTTGATATCTAATGTTTCACATAACACCAATCTTAAACGAACCACGATATACTACTAATATTATTATTTAAAATGGTAGTATCTCATAGTCTTAAATTGGAGAGAATAAAAAGTATTAAAAAGTTATGAAATTTTAATATTTTATATTCAATTAAAAAATTACATTAATCCAAATGATTTTGTAGGCATAATATAAGAATGAATCAAATTTTACGTATTAAAATTCTATTTTTCTAAAGGTAGTTTTACTGCCTTTTAGGGAACACTTGTTTTAAATCTAGTTTTGACACATTCATAATATATATTTGACAAAACAAACTTATTATATGAAAATTTTTTATCAGAATTTATTTTGGTTGAATTTTTTTTATGAGTTTTATGTTTTTCTGAATAGTGATAAAATATTTCATTTTAATTGAATACAAATTTCTCATTAAAGTAATTTATATTGTTAAAAAAAAATTCTAACTTATTTTAAAGTATAATTAGATCAATTTTCTATCTTTTAATATAATATATTCCATTGGAATTAATTTCATATTTAATATGTATATATATATATTCATTTCAATCTTTTAAATGTTTTCACTTAAAAACTCATTTCCTTATTATGTCAAAAGGACTAATTTTAAATTATTTTTATCCAATTATTTATTATGATTTTTTTAAAATGTATTCCATATTTTTAATCATAAATCCCTATCTTAGTTAATATTTCCCTATTATTTTTGGACAAAATATGAAGAAAAAACATTGGTAATTTTAATTACAACAATTAAGGGTAAATCTGGTAATTAAGGGTAAACCAATATTATAAAATTACCCTAAGAGTTGTATTAATTTTATTGGATGACATAGAATTAACGAAAATAATACTTGTGAATATTTATTCAGGTCCTGGAGTCACAATGATGAATTTATGCCATTTATAGTATTTTATTCAAGGAAAAGTCAATTTTTTCATACTTGTGTATTTAATAAGTTAAATATTTTTAATATGGGATTATATAGAGGATCTATACAAATATTAAAGGTAATTTAAAATATTAAATTTTTATCGTCATCATGATAATTTATATCTAATTTTATGGAATAAGTAATTAAATTAAAGGCTTGCATAATGAGGATGCAGTAATTGTTAAATTAATGGATATATTAAATAAATGTTCACAAAAAAATTAAAATAAATATGGTTTGATATAATTAATGGCCTTTTAAAATCTTATATATTACCTATAATAATTTAGGATTTATTAATGGTTTTGGTTCAATTTTATCTTGTGTATTTATTTATTAAAAAAATCCTAAATGAATAGTCCCAAAATTGATATTACTAATAATTTAAAAAAATATTATTTTATTAAATAATATAAAATTTTAAAAAATATAAATGTTAGAAAAATTATTTGGATAAGGCTTAAAATATCATTTGGGACTCATTTATGGGTAGCCTTTCATTTTATAGTTACAATATTAACCCTTAAAGAGTAAGAAACCAAGTTGTTACAGTAAGAGTTAAAGGGTTTAACTAAGGGTTAAGAGAAATATATAAGTGTAAGAATGTGATATAAACTTGTAAAAAAATAATTTTTTGTATGTATTTCGACCCAAAATCATCTTATATTCTATTTAACTCACTTTGAACATTTTTTTGAATGAAAATTAATTTATATTTATTTTTTATGTTGAGTGTTTCAAAAAGTGCCCCTCGCCTCAATTATAAAAGGGCACCTCCTCCGTCACTTCCTCTAAAAACTTTTATCTTTATATCACAACAACAACCTGCCCATTACTCCTCCCAAACTCCCCTAATTCATCTTATAATCCTTAATTTGAGAATAAATCCAACCAAAGAATCCCTTTTGTGAAAATACAAAAGAGATACTCAAAGAAGAAGTAATGTTCATCAGTGAACATTTTTTTATTTCTTCTTTATACCCCTTAAATTATCATTATTTCATGTTTCTATAGTAAAATAAGTATCCTAAATATACTAAGTTATTTTATTATGTTTTATACCTACACTAACACACACTTCAATCAAATGTGATATGCAATCATCATTCATGTGTACATCGAACTACCACCTCAGGAATTGATGTCATTCTTTCATTCATTTCCCTCTGTAATGGTTGGGAATAATGATGTAATATATTATTTAATATGGTTTATTTTATATTTATGATTTATTTATTCTTGTAAAATTATTATATAATACATACCTTGATGATTTATATTTTTAATAAATATGATAACTTCATTTATAGATGTGTGGACTACCGCGTCCACAAAATGATGTGATTCATTCATACATTACATGGAATGTATTAAAGATAGTTTACTTAAAATATATGATATATATATATATGAAATAATAATTGTAATTATTTTATATTTTATTTATTTATTTATTTCAATGTGATAAGAAAACAGAATCAACGTTCATGCGTATGTACGGCCTACGCTCTCCATGAAATTTGTATTTCATTTTATATTTTTGGCGTTTTATATATTATTATAAATAAATATATACTGAATATATAATATATTTATGTCATTTTTATCATTTTTAAGATTATGAAATAATGATATAAACAAAAGGATAAAAAATATAACAAATCAAAACACATTCGAAAAACAAATCAATTATTACCCGAAACGTAACATTAAGATGAAATTATTAATAAATGGGTAATAGAATTTCATATATAAATAATATGTTGTATTATAGAAAAAAATATAATATTGGTATAGATGTATAATAAACCTATATTTATTATACATGAGGTTTGAATGAGTGGGACTATTTTTAAAGCATAATGTAAGGGGTTATTTCACAATATCATCGATATTAAGAATGGTTTTTGTTTAAGTCTATGTCGGGTAATATCTCTCTTCCATGTTATAGTTTCCTAAAAATGACTTTAAAAATGTTTTTACTATTCACTAATGATTTTTAAAATTTATTTTTACCCCTTTTTAACCCTTTAATAATTATTTAAAAGGAATATTTTAATCATTTACCAAAAAATTTACATTATGAATATTCATAAAAAACTAAAAGGAATCTTTTGTTAATTTATATGACATGAACCAAAATTCTTTCCATCATGACTTCATAATTTTTTGAATCATCAATTTTATATGGTTCTTTTAAAAGAATTTTTTATAGATGTATGTCCTTTTATATAAATTATTACAAAGTGGTAAGGGATTTTCAACCCACTTTGTACCTTTTAATATCATATTCACAACTAAATTATTTTGTGTAGTGTATCTACTGCTTATTTTGATATACTATATCAGGAATCGTTTTATCTTCATGGTTTTCAAAATTTTCACTATTTTATAAGACACTTTAATTTAAAAATTTCTTTTTAAATCATTTATTTGATATACGATGAATTCTTTGGACATACACTATATGGGTTGGGGACCGATTAATACATTCCTCTCAATGAAATAATAGTCTCATGAGATGAATTAGTTGGAGAAATCAAAATATTTTAATTTGTCTAGTGAATAAATTGTGATAGTAAATCTATCATGTTTTTGGGAAACCTGACATCCAATAATTAATAATTTCTTTTACTGAGAATTCAGTTATTATTATTATCCATGATATTTTTTATTTTAAATATCTATGAATTCATTTCATTATCAGTTTAAATATTAAATAGCATGTGTTTCTGTTATATACTATTCCATATTGTTTATGCCTTATCAAGATATTTATATGGGATTTTTTCTCATTTATTTACATTACCATGATGATTATGCTCGTTGATTAATTATTGCATCTGTTGTACTTATCCTCACTGAGAGTTTAATCTCACCCATTAATTTATTCTCTTTTCCTCAAGTTGTGAAGATGAAATCGGTATATGAGTTCATGGATGAAAATTTATTTTAAGAACTTGGATCTTCGTTTTCAGGTATGGCTTTCCATTTTCTTGATTTTTTTGAGAAAAATGATGTTTCTGGAAATTTTTGAAGTACATGCCATGTACTTTCAGAGTACACGCCATGTACTCTTTTTCTGCTCAAATCTGTGTACTGACGGTGTTCAGGCCACACACATGGTGTGTAGGGGTGATGTGGGGGCTGATTTTGGTGGAGTACAGAAAGACCTAGTACACGTCATGTACTCTAAAATTACACACCGTGTGCTTTCTTTTCTTCCTTAATCAGACCAGGGTCGCACCTGATCACCATAAACATATTCTTCTAGGTCTAGTTCGATGGAGAGACGTCATTCGGTTGTGAAACTTCTCCAGATTCTTGAGCCCTTATCTTTTGGCTGATTAGACCGTCGTCAATTATGTTGGAACCGCAGCAGTGAGTTCTTCCTTCTTCTTGAGTTTCATTCCTTGATTCTTCGTCTTTCTCAAGTTATCGTGGTTTGATAATTTTGGATGTTTTCTCAGATCTACGACGTTCAAGGGAGAATCAGTCATCGTGGTTCAAGTATATATATCTCCTAGGATCAAGGTAGGTGGTTTGTTCCTTACCATTCAAAGTATTTGAGTTTTATGTACAAATTCCCCCAATACCCGTGAATGGGGTATTGCGTGTTTACCTTTTTTCCCTTTTTGTTTTTCTACCTTGTTTGTATGCTTGTGTAGAGGTAAATTAATCATGTTAGAGGATAAGTTTTTGTGCTTGGATGTTTTTCACATGATTTTATCTATTTACGACCTTTGGTTCTTGTTATCCTTTGGTCATTATGACTATTTCCATGCCTTGTGTCAATATGATGGAGTGTTTGTATAACATGCTTGTTGTATTGTAGAATGTTAACCAAGTAGCTCAATAGGTTTACTTTGGCCTTATAGCATTATCATGCACTGACTGGCATGAGGATGTGAGAACCTAGTGCTATAGAATATAAGGGATAGACCAAGTGAGCTTCTCAGAGAGTCCTGGACATTATAGACTATAGGAGGTTAGATCGAGTGAGCTTCCTCAGTGAGTCTTAGCCATTATAGGCCATAGGGGATAGACCGAGTGTAACACCCGAGATTTTTATGAGTAATATTTTGTTTTTATGTTATATATATATCATCAAAGGAATATTTCACTACACACTAGCTTGACTTACTTTACACGCAATTGCGAACTTCCTCGATAGCTTGTGTTGTACGCAATACCGAGTTTCACTAAACAATGATATGCTATTAAAATATTATTAAAACTAGCCGTTATGAATAGTAATAACCACTTTTTGAAATTTTATAAATTTTATTTTTCAAAATGGACTTCATTTTTGGATTCGGAATACCGAAATTAGCCTAGGGTGAAATTTTGGTATTTTTCTGAAAACTTTCAATTTTTGATGAATAGTGAAACCACTAAGTGGTAGGTTAAAAACTGAATTTTGCATAAAACTTAATTTTACCGCTTCTGTGAATGGAATTTAGAAAATCCGACAGACACGGTTGATATCAGTAAGTAAAATGTGGTTTAATGAGATAAAAATAATTTTTGGGTGAATAGTAACTTTTTACTTTTTTTACCGCGGTTAATAGTAAATAGGGTAACTAAGGGTAAATATGATATTACTATAACCCTAAAACATATCCTAATTCTATTGGATAAGTGTAATTCGACCAAAAACAACCTTATGAATATAATATGACCATTTAGGTCCACTTGGATTAGATTATGACATTTAATATTATTTTATTTAATGAATAGTTAAAATAGTTAAAATCAAAGTTTAATAACTAAAACATTTTTAATATGGGGTTATACATATGATAAATTCGACTATAAATATTCATTAGAAAGATATTAAGAATTCCTACATAATGATATTTTATTTATAATTTTTATACTTTAAATAAATTAATTTATTTATAACACAACGATGATGCAGTAATTACCCTTTTAAGGAAATGTTAACATAATTAATGTTATAAATGCACAAATAAATGTAATTTGAGACTTTTTATGAATTAAAATAATTTTCTAGGTTACTATGATATATTAGTGTTTCTTTAATCAACTTGGTTAGAACATATAATTCTGTTATAACTTTCACAAAAATCATATATCAAATAGTGTCAAAATTGACACAAAATAGTTTTTAAATCCAATATTATATTATTAATTGTTATTTTATTCCTAAAAATATAAGGTTCGGCCAAATGACTTAGATAAGGATATATATATTAATAATAAACAACTTGGGGTTCGTTTGGAATGTTATAGTAAGTGTATTAACCATATAGTATAAGAAAACAAAAAGTCACGGTAAAAGTTAAATTATTTAACTTAGAGTTAAATCTAATTTATAAGGTTAAAATAATAACCTAAACTTTTCTAAATCCTATTGGTTGATAGTATTTCGACCCATACCCACTTTACCGTCGAAATAAGAACCTTTAGAACCATTATAAACCGATTTTGACTTTAATATAAAATAATATTTTGAGATATTCCTAAGGTTCCCCTCTTCTCCCTTACAAAAGGGCACCACCTCCCCCTCCTCCTCACACCAATTTGAGCACTCAAGCTCAGCCAAACACAGCTGAAATCCCTTCTCCACTTCCCTAGAATAATACTAGAGGTCCTGGTCTTCTTCAAAGACCAATCTTAGTTCCCTAAGTGGAGGATTCAAAGAGGCATTTCAAAGAAGAGGTAATATCCATTACCGATCTTTTCAATTTCATTCTTCTTCAACTTCTTCTTCTTTAGTTGATTAATGATAAAGTAATAACATAAGTATTACTTACATACTGATATGTTATTATAAATATGAAACAACACTAATTCACCTTCTATCCATCCTACGGAAAAATGAAATCACCGCGCGTGCGTACGTACGGAATACCGTCTCCACGCCGTGGTGTAATCTATTTTCCACCATCACCTTACAAGGATGGGTATAATGGTGTAATGAGTAACTATATATGATTATTATAAATTGATATTGATACTGAAATAGTATAAATACACTTAAATACAATTCCACGATCATGGGAACAATATCATCGCTCGTGCGTACATACGGAATATCGTCTCCACGATGTGATGCGACTCGTTCTACATGATCATCATTACATAGTAATTATATAAATGAATTGGATGAATAAATATGATATATGTTACACTAATACCATTCTGGATATAAGGTATCTATAACCTTAAAATAGGAATAAGAATTTATTCGGCAAAACACGCATAAGAACAAAAGGCAATAAAGACCCGAGTAACAAGTAACAATGAAATATTACTAATAAGAAGCTAAGAATATGACCATATATGATATCATATCAATATTTATGATTCTGTAATAAGTCAATAACATTATTTAAACCATTATACAGGAGCTTCGGACATGTACAAAGCAAATCGGACCTAAGGTAAGGGAAATATCACAATATCATTTTTATCCGAGATTTTTTATACTTTGGAATTTACTGGGGTGTATTTTATCATCCACATCCATGTTTCCTCAATATGTAATATTATTTCCATTAACCTAAAATTGTTTAAATCCAATTTTACCCTTTGGTGATTTTTTGGTAAAGGATATGAAAGGAATCTTTTGTCGTTTTTCGTACGAGGTACTTTTTTTGACATTTCCGACAAAAGTACGCGAAGAATGTTTTTTTTAACTTATACGGCAAGAATGGATTTTTAAAACATTATTTCCAAGAATATTCCTTTATAAGTTTTCACGATTATTTTTAATTAACTTATTTTAGTTTATAATTTTATGACATGTTAAGAAAAGAAAAGTGTTTTTGAAGTAGAAAGGATATTTTCCTCAAGAATGGAGTTCAAATGTTTTATCAAAATTATTTTCCATCTAAGATAATATAAGGTTCTGTTTTTATCTCTATTATTACATTAATTTGATTATGTTTTGAGGGAATTATTTTTATGAAGTCATTTACCTTATATGATTTGATTTATGATGTCATGATGTTTCAAGAATCCCATTTTTGTTATATGTGTTATGCGATGATGTATGATTTATGATTATGTGGAACACATAAGAAAGGATTCATTATATGATGGGTGGGACCTATATCTCCCTCCAATGCATTTGGTAAAGATTTATATCTCATGAGATAGACATGGCTGGAACGGAAGGTTATTTCGGTTCAGTGATACAGGACTGAAACGAGGAGTGAACTCGGTTCAGAAATGGACTTTGTCCGCTAAGATAGTCTTGGCAATGAGTCATGACTAACAAGAAATGATTTTCCATGATTATGTGTGCATGCCAAAAAGTTTCAAGTTTTATGTTATGATTATGGGGATCTCATTTTCACTTCTATGATTTATTCCATGTTAATATATTATGATCTCTTTTGCAGGTTATGATTTTCAAGAAGATATGATATGATTTGTATTTCCTTTATTTGCCCTTGCTGAGCATTTGAGCTCACCCTTTTTTGTATGTTTTCTTTTCCCCAGGTCAGGAAGATGGATATTAAGTTGAATATGCTAAAAGGGACCCTAGATATGATGAAATAAATGGGAGACACTGTAGAATATTTATGAACCAGTTGTTTATGTTTCCCAGTTTCTAATGACACTATACCTATATGGTCCTTTGTGGTTTTTTTCGTATGTTGTAATAAGTGTGCTTCAATTTTGAAGTATTAACAATGTATGTAAAGTATGGGTCGTTATAGTTGGTATCAGAGGAAAGGTATAGTCAACCTTTGGAAACTAGGATGTGAAAGCCTTAGTAATAACCCTAAGGATAAGTCTAATCATAGAACACAATCTTAGTGTTTTATAAATGGCCATGAATAACCTAGGATAATACCTTAAGCGTGAAAATTTTATTCTTGAATTAAGTGGTTTTCCTATTATAATTAGTGTTGCTCACACTATTCTTGTTGGTTTTAGTCAATGGCTGGAACCCGAAGGAACCGTGTTAATGCGGAATGCGATGGGAAATGCAATGATTGTCCCCCTGATCAACCAAACAATATGGGAGCTAGAATAAAAAATCTTGTAGCCATGCTCACACAACTTTCTCAAGCTATGAATCATGAAGGACTTCCAAACGAGCAAAGGAAGGAGCAACATTCTGTTGAATCCTTCATGAGGCAGCGTCCACCTTCTTTCAGCGGGTCTACTGATCCATTAGTTGCTGAACAATGGATTAGTACTACTGAAAAGATATTTTCAGTTCTTCAATGTTCTGAACATGATAAAGTCATCCTAGCAGTGTATCGTTTGGAAGGAGATGCTGATCAATGGTGGAATCTTATTAAGAATACGAGGAAAAGGGATGAAATTTAGTCCATGGAATGGGACGAGTTCAAGAACATATTTTTCAATAAGTACATCCCTCGTATTCTCCGAACAAAGATGGAGAAAGAGTTTCTTGAATTGAAGCAAAGGGATGATGAATCTGTTGGTACCTATGAAGCAAATTTTACAAGACTTGCAAGGTACGCTTGTGGTATTATTATCCAACCTGAGAGTAAGATCGATCGATTCTTTAGTGGCTTAAAACCAAGTCTTCCAAGGGCGTTAGCCATAAGGGACTTCAATAGCTATGAGGAAATCGTTCGATGTGCTCTCAAAATCGAGATAGAGATTGGAGTAACCCATCAGTCATATGGGTTTGATAAGAAGAGGAAAATGGAATTCAAAGGAAAATCTAAAGAGCACACTGAAAAGAAGATGAACTTTCCCTTATGCTCAAAGTGTGGAAAGAAACATGGAGGGATTTGTCTTAAACGGACAAGTAAATGTTTCAAATGTGGAAAGGAAGGTCATCGGGAATTTGAATGCCACGATAATGGGAAGAAGATGTCTAATGATGCAAACAAAGGAAGGGATACACAGAATGAACCTACTACACTTCAATGTTTCAAGTGCAAGGAGATGGGGCATTATGCCAATCAATGCCCAAATCCAAGGGTTGATGATGATGGTCGACGTCAACAAACTCTTAAGGCTAAAGACAAAGGAAAGTCACATGCAATTTCTATCAGCGATGTGGAGTACGATAACGAAGTGGTGAAAGGTACACTTACCATCCACTCTAAAGTAGAAAATGTTTTATTTGATTCTGGATCCACCCACTCTTTTATTTCTGAAGAATTTTCTAAGGGTATCACTATATTACCTCAACAATTATATATTGAGTTAGCTGTGACAACACCTAATGGCACATCAATCGCATCAAAAGTTTATAATTCTTCTCCAATTGATGTTTTTGGGAAAGTGCTTCCCGCAAATCTTGTGATCCTTCCTTTAGTGGAATTCGATGTGATTCTTGGCATGGATTGGATTTCTTTATATGGAGATCATATCAATTTCCCATGAAGGGAAGTCACATTTCATATTCTAGATCAATCTATGATTTTCTATCAATGCAAGGATGAACATAACCTTCCACTGGAAATTTCTTCCATTTTATGGGTATTTATTCCACTAAATGAAGGTTATTTATCTCAAATGGTTTGTGAGAAACTCGCGATTAAGAATATGCCCATCATACGGGAGTTTGATGATGTCTTTCCGGAGGAATTACCGGGTCTTCCACCAAATCGTGATGTTGAGTTTTCAATAGAACTCGTACCGGGTACTTTGCCTATTTCAAAGACACCATATAGAATAAACCCAATTGAGTTGCAGGAATTGAAGAAGCAACTCCAAGAGAATCTTGAGAAGGGATTCACACGCCCTAGTGCGTCACCTTGGGGAGCACCTGTTTTATTTGTTAAGAAGAAAGATGGATCAATGAGACTCTGCGTTGATTATTGAGAACTTAACAAGATCACTATCGAGAAGAAATATCCTCTCCCACGCATTGATGACTTATTTGACCAACTATGCAGAGCTCAATACTTTTCCAAGATTGATCTTCGTTCAGGGTATCATCAATTAAGGGTAAAAAGGGAGGATATACCAAAGAAGGCTTTCCATAAAGGTATGGACACTATGAATTTATAGAAATTCCATTTGGTCTTACTAATTCCCCTTCTATCTTCATGGATCTAATGAATAGAGTCTTTAGAGACTATCTTGATCAATTTGTGGTAGTCTTTATAGACGATATTCTTGTCTATTCAAAGAGCAAGGAAGAGCATGAAGATCACTTGAGAATTATATTGAAGACCCTGAGAAAGGAGAAGCTTTATGCCAAATTTATCAAGTGTGAATTTTGGCTTCAAAAGATGCATTTTTGGGTCACATAATCTCAAAAGAGGGGATATCTATGGATCCAGCCAAAACAGAGGTTATTGAAAGATGGTCGAGACCAACAACAGTAACTGAGATCCGAAGTTTTCTTGGTTTGGATGGATATTATTGACGTTTTGTAAAAGATTTTTCACGATTATCTAACCCAATCACCAAGTTTACTCGGAAAGGAGTTAAGTTTGTTTGGATAGAGGAATGTGAAGAGAATTTCAAGGAGTTGAAAAGAAGGTTATCCAGTGCACCTGTTCTCACACTGCCTTGTAGTGGAGAAAGGTTTGTGATCTACAGTGATGTATCCAGGAAGGGATTGGGGTGTGTTCTTATGAAAAATGATATGGTGATATCTTATGCCTCAAGGCAGTTGAAAATCCATGAGAAAAATTACCCAACACATGATTTGGAGTTAGCTGCGGTAATCTTTGCATTAAAGATTTGGAGGAATTACCTTTATGGTGAAAGGTGTGATATTTATACTGATCATAAAAGTCTAAAGTATATTTACACACAAAAGGAGCTGAATATGCGTCAAAGAAGATGGTTGGAGCTGATTAAGGATTATTACTGCTCAATCCATTACCACCCTAGGAAAGAAAAGAAGGTGGCAGATGCATTAAGTCGACAAGACCATGCTAGTTTATCCATGATGAGGATCACAAAAGATCCAATATTTATGGATTTACAAAGGATGGATCTTGGAATTATAATGGAAGGGGAAAAATCTTATCTTTCTCAAATAAATGTTCAACCATCTATACATGTGAAGATTAAAGTGTCACAGAAAGAAGATGTCGAGTTACAAAAGAAGGTGAGAAATGTTCCTGAGATCATCCTTGATTGTGATGGGATAATAATGTTCAGGAATTGGGATTGTGTTCCTCCCATCTCCAAGTTAAAGAAGGAGCTGCTGGATGAGGCTCATAGTTCTTCATTCTCTATTCATCCTGGAAGCACGAAGATGTATAGGGACCTGAAAGAGTACTTCTGGTGGGATGGCATGAAAAGAGATGTTGCTGAATATGTCTTTCGATGCTTGGTTTTTCATCAAGTTAAAGCTGAGAGACAAAAGTATAAGGGGATGTTACAACCATTACCCATACCCGAATGGAAATGAGAAAACATCACTATGGACTTTGTCACAGGACTTCCTAAAACATCCAAAGGCAATAATGCTATCTGGGTCATAGTTGATCATCTTACAAAGTCTGCACACTTCATTGCTATTAGAGAGGATTTCTCTCTAGATCAGCATGCTAGGATATATGTAAAGGAAGTGGTAAGATTTACTGGAGTACCACTTTCTATTATATCTGATTGGGATCCGAGATTTACCTCGATGTTCTGGCGAAGTCTTCAGCATACACTGGATACAAAGTTGAGTTTCAGCACTGCTTATCATCCTCAGACAGACGGTCAGTCTGAGAGAACAATTCAAACCCTAGAAGATATGTTGAGAGCTTGCTCTATGGATTTCAAAGGAGGTTGGGATCAACACCTACCTTTGGTGGAATTTTCTTATAATAATAGTTTTCACTCCAGTATTCAGATGGCTCCTTATGAAGCTCTCTATGGAAAGAAATGCAGGACTCCAACTTGTTGGGATGAAGTTGGGGAAAGAAAGCTATTAGGACCTGATCTCATTGATGAAATGGCAGAAAAGGTCAGATCTATTCAACAACACAAAAGAGCAGCTCAGAGTCGACAGAAATGTTATGGCGACAATCGAAGAAAAGACCTAGCGTTTGAAGTGGGTGATAAAGTGTTCTTACAAATATCTCCCTGGAGGAGGGTTATGAGATTTTGAAAGAAGGGAAAGTTGAGCCCTAGATATATCGGTCCTTTCGAAATACTGGATCGTGTTGGGAAGGTAGCTTACCGATTGGCGCTTCCACCGAATCTCTCTCAAGTTCACGATGTGTTCCATGTATCTCTCCTGAGAAAGTACATACCTGATCCTTCACATGTACTCAGCTTAGAAGTTGTACCACTAGAGCAAGATCTTTCTTATGAAGAACAACCGATAGAGATTCTGGATCGTAGCGAAAAAGTCCAACGAAACAAGACCACTCGATTGGTGAAAGTTTTATGGAGGAACCACTAACTTGAATAAGCTACATGGGAGCTTGAGGATATGATGAGGGAGAAGTATCCTCATCTGTTTGTTACAAAGTGACGAATTTCGAGGGCGAAATTCTTTTTAGGGGGGGGGGGGGGGTAGAATGTAACACCCGAGATTTTTATGAGTAATATTTTGTTTTTATGTTATATATATATATCATCAAAGGAATCTTTCACTACACACTAGCTTGACTTACTTTACACACAATCGTGACCTCCCTCGATAGCTTGCGTTGTACGCAATACCGAGTTTCACTAAACAACGATATGCTATTAAAATATTATTAAAACTAGCTGCTATGAATAGTAATAACCACTTTTTGAAATTTTATAAATTTTATTTTTCAAAATGGACTTCATTTTTGGATTCGGAATACCGAAATTAGCCTAGGGTAAAATTTTGGTATTTTTCTGAAAACTTTCAATTTTTGATGAATAGTGAAACCACTAAGTGGTAGGTTAAAAACTGAATTTTGCATAAAACATAATTTGACCACTTCTGTGAATGAAATTTCGAAAATCTGACAGACACGGTTGATATCAGTAATTAAAATGTGGTTCAATGAGATAAAAATAATTTTTTGGTGAATAGTGACTTTTTACTTTTTTTTTACCGCGATTAATAGTAAATAGGGTAAATAAGGGTAAATATGATATTACTATTACCCTAGAACATGTCCTAATTCTATTGGATAAGTGTAATTAAACTAAAAACAACCTTATGAATATAATATGACCATTTAGGTCCACTTGGATTAGATTATGACATTTAATATTATTTTATTTAATGAATAGTTAAAACAGTTAAAATCAATGTTTAATAACTAAAACATTTTTAATATGGGGTTATAAATAAGATAAATTCGACTATAAATATTCATTAGAAATATAAAAAGATTTCCTACATAATGATATTTTATTTATAATTTTTAGACTTTAAATAACTTAATTTATTTAGGACACAACGATGATGCAGTAATTACCCTTTTAAGGAAATGTTAACATAATTGATGTTATAAATGCTCAAATAAATGTAATTTGAGACTTTTTATGAATTACACTAATTTTATAGGTTACTATGATATATTAGGGTTGATTTAATCAACTTGGTTTGAACATATAATTCTGTTATGAGTTTCACAAAAATCATATATCAAATAGTGTCAAAATTGACACAAAATAGTTTTTAAATTGAATATTATATTATTAATTGTTATTTTATTCCTAAAAATCTAAGTTTCGGCCAAATGACTTAGATAAGGATATATATATTAATAATAAACAACTTGGGGTTCGTTTGTCATGTTATAGTAAGTGTATTAACCATATAGTGTAAGAAAACAAAAAGTCACGGTAGAAGTTAAATTATTTATCTTAGAGTTAAATCTAACTGATAAGGTTACAATAATAACCTAAACTTGTCTAAATCCTATTGTTTGATAGGATTTAGACCCATACCCACTTTACCTTCGAAATAAGACCCTTTGGAACCATTATAAACCTATTTTGACTTTAATATAAAATATTATTTTGAGATATTCTTAAGGTGCCCCTCTCCTCCCTTAGAAAAGGGCACCTCCTCCCCCTCCTCCTCACACCAATTTGAGCACTCAAGCTCGGCCAACCCCTGCCAAAATCCCTTCTCCACTTCCCTAGAATAATCCTAGAGGTCCTGGTATTCTTCAAAGACCAATCTTAGTTCCCTAAGTGGAGGATTCAAAGAGGCATTTCAAAGAAGAGGTAATATCCATTACCGATCTTTTCAATTTCTTTCTTCTTCAACTTCTTCTTCTTTAGTTGTTTCATAATAAAGTAATAACATAAGTATTACTTACATACTTATATGTTATTATAAATATGAAACAACCCTAATTCACCTTCTATCCATCCTACATAAAAATTAAATCACCGCGCGTGCATACGTACGAAATACCGTCTCCATGTCGTGGTGTAATCTATTTTCCACCATCACCTAACAAGGATGGGTATAATGGTGTAATCAGTAACTATATATGATTATTATAAAGTGATATTGATACTTAAATAGTATAAATACACTTAAATACAATTCCACGATCATGGGAACAATATCATCGCTCGTGCGTACGTACGAAATACCGTCCTCACGATGTGATGCGACTCGTTCTACATGATCATCATTACATAGTAATTATATAAATTAATTGAATGAATAAATATGATATATGTTACACTAATACCATTCTGGATATATGGTATCTATAACCTTAAAAGAAGAATAAGAATTTATTCGGCAAAACACGCATAAGAACAAAAGGCAATAAAGACCCGAGTAACAAGTAACAATGAAATATTACTAATAAGAAGCTAAGAATATGACCATATATGATATAATATAAATATTTATGATTATGGAATAAGTCAATAACATTATTTAAACCATTATACCGGAGAATCGGACACGTACAAAGCAAATCAGACCTAATGTAATGGAAATATCACAATCTCATTTTTATCCGAGATTGTTTATACTTTGGAATTTACTGGGGTGTATTTTATCATCCACATCCATGTTTCCTCAATATGTAATATTATTTCCATTCACCTAAAAATTTTTAAATCCTATTTTACCCTTTGGTGATTTTTTGGTAAAGGATATGAAAGGAATCTTTTGTCGTTTTTCGTACGAGGTACTTTTTTTGACTTTTCCGACAAAAGTACGCGAAGAATGTTTTTTTTAACTTATACGGCAAGAATGGATTTTTAAAACATTATTTCCAAGAATATTCCTTTATAAGTTTTCAAGTTTATTTTTAATCAACTTCTTTTAGTTTATAATTGTATGACATGTTATGAAAAGAAAAGTGTTTTTTGAAGTAGAAAGGATATTTTCCTCAAGAATGGAGTTCAAATGTTTTATCAAAATTATTTTCCATCTAAGATAATATAGGTTTCTGTTTTTATCCCTATTATTAAATTGATTTGATTATGTTTTGAGGGAATTATTTTTATGAATTCATTTGCCTTATATGATTTTTTTTAGGATGTCATGATGTTTCAAGAATCCCATTTTTGTTATATGTGTTATGCGATGATGTATGATTTATGATTATGTGGCACACATAAGAAAGGATTCATTATAAGATGGGTGGGACCTATATCTCCCTCCAATGCATTGGGTAAATATTTATATCTCATGAGATAGACATGGCTGGAACGGAAGGTTATTTCGGTTCAGTGATACAGGAATGAAACGAGGAGTGAACTCGGTTCAGAAATGGAATTTGTCCGCTAAGATAGTCTTGGAAATGAGTCATGACTAACAAGAAATGATTTTCCATGATTATGTGTGCATTCCACAAAGTTTCATGTTTTATGTTATGATTATGGGGATCTCATTTTCACTTCTATGATTTATTCCATGTTAAGATATTATGATCTCTTTTGCAGGTTATGATTTTCAAGAAGATATAATATGATTTTTATTTCCTTTATTTGCCCTTGCTGAGCATTTGAGATCACCCTTTTTTGTATGTTTTCTTTTCCCCAGGTTAGGAAGATGGATATTAAGTAGAATATGCTAAAAGGGACCCTAGATATGATGAAATAAATGGGAGACACTGTAGAAGATTTATGAACCAGTTGTTTATTTTTCCCAGTTTCTAAATACACTATACCTATACGGTCCTTTGTGGTTTTGTCGTATGTTGTAATAAGTGTGCTTCAATTTTGAAGTATTAACAATGTATGGAAAGTATGGGTCGTTATACAGAGTGAGCTTCCTAGAGTGCCTTCAGATATTATAGACTATAGGAGGGTAGACCGAGTGATCTTCCTCGGAGAGTCTTTCTTTGTTTGAATATATTTAAGAACCATCCCAGGATAGAGGAGGAATTGACCGAGTGAGCTTCCTCAGAGATTCTGTGGTATACCTGAGGCAACAAGAGTAATTGACCGAGATAGCTTCCTCAGAGAGTCTCTAGAACTTAAGTCTAAGAGTTTTATAACGTGTGATATTCCTCAGAGAGTCCCTGAATACCCTATACTATAATGGGAATTTACCGAGTGAGCTTCCCCAGAGAGTCTCATAAATCCGTATGACCAAACCAGAGGGGTTAGGCTGAGTGCACTGCCGAGAGGGTTGTGGTACTTCTTAGATAGGACCAGAGATGATGGCTGCAAGTACTTCCCAGGGGGTTCCATTGGTGGTTAGCTGTTTACTTCTCTGTTTCTTGTTGTGTTGTGGTTTAACTACTGTTTTACGTCACCCAATTAATTCTTATTGTTTATTACATATTATTTAATACTATTGTTTTCTTCTTAATGTACTTTTACCTTCCATATACTCACTGACCGATAGGTACAGATCTTCAGGTGGTTGCCTATTGGGATTTTATCTCACACCATATTTGGGCCATGCTTTTGGGCCCAAGCAGACTATGTTGTTATAGGTATAGACAAGGGCAAGTGCCCTTTGACATCTGGTACTTGATTTCTTGGATCATGAGAGAATGGGACCAAGCTTTGGCTTTCGATGTTGAGAATATGTTTTACTTTCTTTTATACTTGTTTTGGTACTGTGGTGTTTTCTATCATTGTGACTTGATTGGTTTCTTTCTTAGATATGTATCATGCATCATGTAATATACATTTGTGCTCCAGTTTGTTGATTTAGTCTTCCATTGTTTATATTGTTTGTTATTACTGCTTCTCCTATTGCATGTTTATTTATTTCTACTGTGTACTCTGCCAATGAGGGCATAGTTTCCCCACTATCTCACCCAAGGACCTCGCTACTAGTTGGTAGCCTCTAGCGTTTTGGGAAATGTTTTTGAGGCCATGTGACAAACCGGGTACGGGGCGCCTTTGGGTGGCTTCCGAAACCGGGACATTACAAATTGGTATTAGAGGAATTATTTTCTCTTGATTTACTGTTGGGATCCTTTAGCTAGGGATTGGATATATTCAGTACTTGGTAATAAGTTGTGCCTGGGAGTAGCTAATCCGCGTACAAGGAAAATCCATACTACCTCGTTTATTGTAGTTTTCGGGTTTTGAGATTTTACGGTTGATATGATTTCAACTAGAGTGATTCACATGCTTCATGCTGTTATTGTATTGATATTACGTTTCTATTTCTATCAAAACCCGATGAGATGAGGGTATTCCATCTCATGCATCATATAGGCACTTGTTAGAAATCACATGCCATGCATTCTTTCCATGCCATCTAGGGTGAATTAGTGATTGCATGTTATTCTGATAGACTATGTGTATATTATGTATCTTGTTGTGATAGATGCTTGATATAATCCCTGCTATTGTAATAGAGAAATTTATTGTGTTGTACTTTTCTTAAATGAACGCCAAATTTTGATTCTTGAGGTGTTATGGTCCCTATTGAATCGGAAGTTGGTGGATCATGATTCTGTTTTCTCTTGTACATGACTGTAGGAGATGCCACGATTTGATTTGTGGGGAGTATGGGCCCTTACTGATCAAAATTTGGAACCTCTTTGCCTTATTTTCATTATTTCTGTGCTTCTGTGTAGTTTCTGAGCTACTACCCAGAAAAACCCAGAATACACAGCGTGTACTTTCTAGATACACGTCGTGCAGTTTTCAGGCAGTGTCACTGACCGTGTGAGTAGAAACATGGTGTCGTGAAATTAACTTCAGGAAAACGCCGTGTACGATTGGTGCATGCCGTGTATTTTAGAGCTATGTACTCAGCCATGTCACTAACTACACGGTCTAGGGAAGCTCGAGTAGAACATGCCGTGTTAGTAAAGAACAGGTCGTGTAGTTTTGTTCTAGGTACTAGGCCATGTCACGAACAACACGGGTTGGTGTTACCTTCTCTTATACACGTCATGTTTGTTCAGAACACACCGTGTAAGGGAAGCCGTGTAGAGGTCCATGTAACTAAAAACACGAGCCGCCAAGAACATGTCTAGTACACGCTGTGTCCCTAGGGAACACGTTGTGTAGTGTGGAGTTAGTTTGGACCGTGTGGGTTAGCCATGAAAGGAGACTCGAGCATGGGTTTAGAGTTCAAGCACACACCGTGTGTGGAAACAACACACTGTGTAGTTTGGGGTGTTACACGGACAGTAGTGGCAGGAGTACATGCCCATGTTAATGGATTTAATGGACACGTTGTGTAGTTTATATACACACCTTGTAGTCATGTTTCGTAAAACTTTATAGTTTCTTTCCCCTGTTCCCGTTTTGTACTCTTGTGTTTTCAGTCTTTGTTAATGCTGACCTAAGGTGTGCTTTTGATCCTTCAGAGCTATGACTCTAAGATGTCCTTCGGTAATACATCAGCTGCTGGATGGTAAATATACACCAGATATGGCTGATTAGGGACCTCCTGTTGATCCTCCTACTGTGCCAGCCTTGGTACCAGCAGTTATACCTGTCATAGGTGCTGATGCGCAGTTCAGGGAGGACTTCCTGAGGATGATGTAGACTTTTCAGGGAGCGTCGCCTCCTGCCCCATCGATGGCCGAGTTGATGCATGTATTTCAGAAGCAGCATCCTCCTACATTCTCAGGGGATGGAGGACCCTAGGCTTAAGAGTCATGGTTCAAGGCCACCCTAACTATCCTCGATCATCTGGAGATAATCCTAGAGAAAAGGGTAAAGTTGGTCACATATATGCTCTGAGACACCGCCAAGAGGGAGTGGGAGTTGATCTCACAGTCAGGGAATCAGAAGGGTATGTCATGGGATGAGTTTCAATGTAGCTTCTATGACTACTTCTATCCGGAGACCCTGAGGGCCGATCGAGCCTAGGAGTTTATGACTCTGCAGCAGGGTACTCTTTCTATTATGGAGTACACGTCTCGCTTCACTGAGATGCAGCGTTTCACGCCGATCCCAACAGGTGATAAGTTGTTCCTTGCTAGGAATTTCGAGGACGGTCTCAGGTAGGAGATCCGTTCCCAGGTGAATATCTTTCAGTTGACTTCGATATCTTCTATCGTCAACCATGTGCTGATCATTGAGCGCAATCTAAGGGATTTATGGAGTAGTGGGCCAGGGAGGTTCGACATCCAGAGTTGGTGTTCCTCCTAAGTATAGTAGGAAGCATTGTAGAGAGTCTTCTAGAGGAGATCGGGGTTCATGGGATGCATCTTCTGGTAGCCAGGTTATATACTACGAGTGCGGTAGGAGTGGGCATACCAGGCCTCAGTGCAAGAGAGATCTGATAGAGTGCCAATATTGCGGCAAGATGGGCCATCTTCAGTGCTTATTTCACATCTTCTCACCTTCAGATGGTGGTAGGGGTTCCTCTATGACCCCGAATTCTAGAGATGCTTCACCAGTTTCCCACCAGTCTGGGAACAGGAGTTCTTCCGGCCATTCAGGCCGAGGTGGAGGTCGCAGTTGTGGTGGTTAGTCACCAGGTCATCAGAAAAAGCAAAGTGGATCAGCTCAGAGCAGTCAGCCAGGGGCGCAGGGCTACGGTGCAGGTCAATCTTTCTTCATAGTGCAGACCTATCAAGTGCAGTATCTCGGCCCTTCTATAGTTTGAGGTACGATCTTAGTAGCCTCAGTTTTATCTTCAGCACTTTTCGATATTGGTGATTTGTATATCTTTATCTCTATTGCTGTTGTTGAGAGCCTTCGGCTCTGTATCTTTTCATCTTCCGACTTGTTGACTCTTGACACGTCGTTGGGAATGAGGAAATCTAGCGTACGTCAGTGCAGAGAGTTCCCTATTGAGGTTGCGAGGTGTCATTTTTTATGGGACCTCTAGGTCCTAGAGATGACGGGCTATGACATCATTCTCAATATGGACTGGTTGGTTTCCTTCCAGGAAGTCGTCGATTTCTATCATCGCAGGGTGAGTTTCATATCACCATAGGGTGGATCATTCCTTCAGAGAGGTGAGTGGGATGTCCAGGCGGGTAGAGTTGGACCAGAGCATCATGGGCTAGGGGAAGTTACAGCCCAGATTGCCAGTCTTTATCTGGATGACCAGGGGACTTCACAGTTAGACTTTACCCTAGTGATGGATCGTTTCAGGGATGTTTTTCTAGAGTAATTTTCAGGTTTTCCTCCAGAGCATGAGGTATACTTCTCAATTGAGCTCGTGCCGGGAGCGGAACTGGTGTCCATTACTCCTTATAGGATGGATACACCTGAATTGAAGGAGGTCAAAAAGTAGTTGGAGGAGTTCCATGCAAGGGGTTTCATCCGACCCTATACTTCTCCTTGGGGTTCGCCTGTCCTATTTGTGAAAAACGCAGATGGAACCCTTCGGCTTTGTGTGTATTATCAGAATCTGAACCAGTTGACGGTCAAGAACCGATATCCCTTTCCAAGGATAGATGACCTCTTTGATCAGCTTAGAGGATCCCAAGTGTTCTTTAAGATCGACTTGAGGTACAGTTATCATCAATTGCGTTTTAGACCTTCAGATATACCTCTTACAGACTTCAGGAGTAGGTATGGTCTATATGAGTATAAAATCATGCCATTCGGTCTCATGAATGCGCATGCAGTTTTCATGGCACTGATGAACTGATTGTTCCATCAGTACTTGGAATCCATCATCGTGGTCTTCGTGGACAATATCTTGGTGTACTCTCACACTCGACACGACCATGCCACACATATTGAGATCGTTCTAAGTTGTAACGCCCCGACCCCAGCTACCCAGAGTCGGTGCATTACTTCGTAACATTGGCATGATCACAAAAGATCAAGTCTCGAAAGACCGATTAGTTTAGTAGCCTTGGAAACACTAGATACATTCGTAAACGTTACATTACATCATAAAGTGAAAAACTACACTATCAAAGTCTCCATAGTCCACCCTCATATCCTCTTCTCACAATCCCTGCAGGTCATTCATAAAATACTTCTTCACATCCTGGAAAATATTAAAACATTGAAAGGGGTGATGTCAGATTCTCAATAAGGATAACAATATTGAGGAAGCTTTTATAAGATAACATAAGCATTTAAGGAAATGTATAACTAAAGCAAAAGCCTTATTGAACTTGAACTTCAGCATAATATGGAAAAAGTAAAATAAAATAATGTCATTACTTACTCACATGGATATTCTACTAGACGAATAATCACATGCAATAACAATAACCACTTTCATAATGAGGGAATGTATAATGCCGGACATTCTGAAACATTTTTTCAAGGCCTCGGCCAAGACGTCTAAAATGATTAAGGCCTCGGCCAAAACCATAAATCAAATTGGGAAAGGGCATCAGCCAATTCCATGTCTAGTTGTCTCATGAGACCTACCGATGCATCGAGGAGCTATAGAGGGCTCCACCCATCACTTATTAAGTCCAATACATTCCTCATATGAATAGTTTTAAACATATCATAAACCATAACATAATCGTATCACATAAAACATGCATAAAGGAAACATAAAATTTCCACATTTCAATCACAAGATATCAATACAACACATTGATATAATAAAAACACTTTCAAAACCATTTTCAATACCAAAATAAAAGAAAGTTAAAACTTTGTATTTATTTTTCATTAAAAAAAATAATGGCTTGTAGAGGAAGCCGAAACTCAAATAATGGTCACGGCGGCGGAGAATTCATTGTCGCCGCATAAGTACGGAAAGAAAAACATTCCCTCTTGTCGTTTAGCAAAACGCTTCGTATAAAAAAAGATTCCTCTTGAATAAACGTAAAAGTCAAATGGGTTTATACACCATATAAAAGAAAGTTGTGTATAAAACCAAATATACCTTAATGAAAGGAGATTGAGACGAAGTCCTTAAAAAGATCATTTTTAAAATAAAATAGATCTATTATGTGTATTCACTATAGGTACACATAAATAAAGTAAAAATACAAAATAGGACATAATAACATCATGACATAATTTGAAAGTAGGAGATTAACCCAAAGAATAGAAGTTGGGTTAAGAAATTCCCTTACCTTGTGTTTGACTTGACTCAACCGTTCTTTAACCTCCTGAATAATAAACTAGAGTTATTATCTACCTTATTAAGAACCATTTTCAATTTCATTATCCTTTTTATATCACTTATTACAATGATATGAACATTATGTAATTATTTAAGTTAATAACAGTCGTTTTGTCGATCTTTGGTACTTGAGTCAACAATAAACTTCTTATAATTACAATTTGTTTATGTGGTAGAATATCCATTATCTCCAGAATTATATTCATGATTTAGATGTCATATATGTCATATATATCCAGTATATACATTCATTTATAATATTACGTAACATTTAGAGGTAAGAAATGAAATGCACCGTTCATGGAGACAGTAAGCCGTACGTACGCATGAACGCTACTTTCATTTCTATTTCATATTTAATGGAATGAAATCATAATTATTTAAGGTATAATATATTTCCAGTATAATATCATATATAATATCATTTACTCCATCATTTATACATCCCACATATGGCATTAACGATTCACATCACTTTGAGGGGGCGGTAGTCCGCACTTCCTAAAATGAAATTATCGCGTTTTACCCATAATGGAAATCATAAAGTATGACATAAATGAGAAATAAAGAAGCATAAGTAAAACATAAACATATTATATATCATATATAAAAATAGTTACATCTTAATGGCCACCTTTGAAAGTGTTATATGAGTGTTGAACAATCATCGTTTCGTGATGCAGAAATTCTCCATCCACAGAAACCGTATGTTCATTAACCATTAGATGAAGGTTTGTGTAATTGTAGCTCTAATACTTCTTATAAAAACATACTAGTACATTGAGGATACTGGTTTTGTTACAAAAGAAATGAATAAAAAGAGTTTATGGGGTTGGAGAAGAAAAATAAACCAAAACAACATTAGAGAAGACATTACCTCAAAATCGGGTAACTCTTTTTGATTTGAGCCAAAGGCTTCCTTGTCAAGAGTTCTGCCCAAATTGTGGCTTCTAGGAGTAAGAGAGGGATGTTGGGAGAGTATTTGGGCAGTGGTTGGCCGAGAAAAATGGCTTGAAGGTGTGAATGAGGTGGGAGAGGTGGGGGCCTTTTATAAGTGGAGAGGAGGGGCTCTTTTGGAAAGATTGAAATGTTACATTATTACACAATGATTTTCGGATTCTAAAGGTCCCACACTTATATAATTCTAGGATAAGGTGATAAGGGTTCGAAATATCCTCATTTAATTGGCTTTGTACAAGTGTAAGCCTTGGATTTTCCATTATCTTCCCATTTTATTTAAATCGTTAAATAATGAGGTCATCGCTGCATCATCATGATGTCATAAATAATTTAATTTATTTAATGTCTAAAAATTATAAAAAAAATATTATGATGTAGGAAATCTTTTTATCTTTCTAATTAATATTTATAATCAAAATTTGGACTTGTGTAACCCTACTTAAAAACTGTTTTAGTAAAACAACTCATGTTTGTGTCAATTTAATTTTAACATTAAATTAATATATATTAATGTCATTTTCCAACTAAAGTGGGTCCATGGGGTCCCCAAGTTGACCCATGGGTTGTCTTGGTCGGCCATGACTCATCCAATAGGAGTAGGACAAGTTTCATGCTCATCTCATATTATAAAGACATTATTTGTACCTTAAACTACACTAATTACCTCTAATCGCGATTTTGAACTTAAAAGTTACTATTCACAAAAAATTTATTTTAATCTCATTGAACCACATTTTACTTCTTAATGACAACCATGTATGTCGGATTTTTCAAAATCAAATCACAGAAGTGGTAATATTTCATTTAAATGAAAAATCAGTTTTTTAACTACCACTTAGTGGTTTCACTATTCATCAAAAATTGATGTTTTTCAGAACAAGGCCAAAATTTCACCCTAAGCTATAATTGATATTCCGAATTCAAAAATGATGTCTATTTTACAAAATTCCAAACATATAAGTTTTATTAATTAATTTTATAATTAATTCCCGCTGTTACAACAAATAGTGTGTTTTTAAGAAACAATTTATATCAAATGATTGGCAATTGTTTATGTCCAATTTCAATGTTAAATTAATTCTAATGACCACCATTGGATAAAATGGTAAAAATATATTATAATTATACTTTAAAACCACTAAATAGTATAATTTATCACTATAAATTATTTTTATTAAAAAAGTTGTTTTTAAGTAATTTTCACTATTCATAAAAAATTGGAAGTTCTCAGAAAATTACAAAAAATTCAACTTTGGATAATTTCGATATTACGAATACAAAAATGAAGTCCATTTTGAAATATAAAATTTCTATAATTTTAAAAAGTGGTTATTACTATTCATAACGGCTACTTTAATTAGTCGCGGTGTTTTAGAACTCGAAGTTGCGTACAATGCAAGCTATTGCATTATTGAATGAGAAGCGTATCGTGGAAGCTCGGGGTGTTACATAAGTACACTGAGAGAGCATTGGTTGTATGATAAACTCTCAAAATTTCACTTTTGGATGGACCAGATTCACTTCTTGGGTCACGTCATCACAGACGCTGGAGTATCTATAGACCTAGAGAAAGTGAGAGCTATAGTTTCCTGGGAGCAGCCGAAGAATGTTTTTGAGGTGTGTAGTTTCCTAGGGCCGGCTAGATACTACAGATGCTTCATTTAGGACTTCTCACACCTAGCAGCAATGTTGACAGGTCTGACCAAGAAGGGGGCGAAGTTTTTATGGTTAGATTCTTGTTATTCATCCTTTAAGGAGTTGAATGAGAGGTTGATGTTAGCACCGATACTAGTCTTTCTAGAGCCAGGAAAGGGCTACACTATTTAATGTGATGCTTCTGGTATCGGGTTGGGAGTTGTGCTTATGCAGGGAGATAGAGTCCTTGCATATGGGTCTCAGCAGTTGAGGCCACACGAGAGGAATTACCCTACGCACGATCTGGATTTGGCAGCAGTTGTTCATGCCTTACGTTGTTGGAGACATTACCTTCTGGGAGAGCACTTTGTGGTTTTCACCGACCACAAGAGTCTCAATTATATCTTCACTCAGTGTGATCTGAATCTGAGACAGTGCAGGTGGGTCGAGTATCTTCAGTCTTTCGACTTTGAGATTACCTATACACTGGGAAAGTTCAATGCAGTGGAAGATGCATTGAGCAGAAGAAATCAAATTCAGGCAGTTCAGGAGGCCAGTATTGAGTGGAAGCTTATGGCTCTGTTCTCTGATATGCACTTAGAAGATCACAACAAGAAGGGATAGACTGTCCTATCTTCTATAGTTGTTACCTCTACACTTCTTGATCGGGTGCGAATGAGGCAGCTATAGATTCAGAGGCCTTAGTCCTATGGGAGAGTGTGTCAGGAGGGGACCCTCTTCTTGGATGGAAAGTGGGAAAGGATGAAGTCTTGCATTTCCAGGGACGTTTATGGGTTCCAACAGACATACGCGAGGAGCTTATGTCGGATTTTCTTTCCTCAATTTGGATAGTTAATCCTGACATCACCAAGATGTATCGTGATCTACACTGCTAGTACTGGTGGCCAGGTATGAAGAAATATGTTGCTGGTTTTTTCATGAGATGTTATACTTTTCAGTAGGTGAAAGCAAAGCATCAGCGACCCGGAGGGCTTTTACAGCAGTTACCCATTCCCGAGTGGAACTGAAATGATGTCACGATGGACTTCGTGACCGGGTTTCCAAGGTCGCCTCAGGAAAACAATGTTGTTTGGGTTTTCGTCAACAGGATTACGAAGGTTTCACACTTCTTTCCGATCAAGGAGACCTTCAATATTGATGATCTGGGACGGTTGTACATCTGAGAGATTGTACGTCTACATGGAGTTCTACACTCCATTTTTTCAGACAGGGATGTGTATTTTACCTCTCGGTTTTTGAAGGGACTTCAGAAGGCTTTGTGAACATAGGTTCTTTTGAGTACAGCATACCATCCTCAGACAGATGGCCAGTCCGAGCGCATGATCCAGGAGCTTGAGGATATTCTCTGAGCTTGCATTCTAGACTTCAGCGATCCTTGGGAGAAGCATATACCCCTTGTGGATTTTTCCTACAACAATAGTTTTCAGGCGACCATTCAGATGGAACCTTACAAGGCTTTGTATGGTAGGCCATTCCGATCACCCTTATTCTGGCCGGAGGCAGGAGAGGCAGCTTTGTTGGGACCTCATCTTGTTTAGGAGGCCTCAGAGTAGATAGAGTTGATTTGGAAGAGGATGGTTACAGCACAGTCTCGACAGAAGTCTTATGATGATCAGCGGAGATGACCTATGGAGTTCGAGGTCAGGGATTAGGTTTTTCTGCATGTCGCACCAAGTTTGGGACACAAGAGGATTCAGAAAAAGGGTAAGCTTTCACCACGGTATGTCGGGCCATTTTAGGAATTGGAGAGGGTTGGGCCGGTTGCCTATCGGTTGCAGCTACCTCAGAGGTACCAGGCTATGCACAACGTCTTCCACGTCTCTCAGTTCCAACATTACTTTTCAGACCCATCACATGTCTTACAGCTCAGGGAGGTTGAGCTCGAAGCAGATACATCATTTGTGGAGCATCCCATCTGAATTGTCAATCATAGTACGAAGGTTCTCCATGGGTAGTCTGTTCCTTTATTACGGGTGATTTGGCAGCATGGGCGAGTACATGACATAACCTGGGAGAGGGAGGTCCATGTACGATCGCAGTGGCCGGAGCTGTTCGAGGTTTCTTCTTCTACGCCTCGCTAGGGAAATTTGGGGATGAATTTCATTAAGGGGCGAAGTTTGTAAGAACCCGGATCTTCATTTTCAGGTATGTCTTTCCTTTTTCAGGATTTTTTGAGAAAAATGAAGTTTCTGGAAATTTTTTAAGTACACGTCGTGTACTTTCTGAGTACACGTCGTGTACTCTTTTTCCGCTCGAAGTCGTGTACTGGCTGTGTTTGGGCCACACACACGGTGTGTAGGGATAACATGGAGGCCAATTTTGGTGGAGTATAGAAAGACCTAGTACACTCTGTGTACTCTAAAAGTACGTGCCATGTACTTTCTTTTTCTTTAATCGGACTGGGGTCGCGCCTGATCACCATAAACGTCTTCCTCTAGGTCTGGTTCGACCGATAGACACCGTACGACCATGATACTTCTCTGTATTCCAGAGCCTCCATCTGTTGGCCGATTCGACCGTCGTTGATTGCATTGGAACCGCAGTGGTGAGTTCTTCCTTCTTCCTGATTTTCAATCCTTGATTTTTCCTCTTTCTCAAGTTATCATGGTTAGATATTTTTGGATGTTTTCTTAGATCTATGACGTTTAAGGGAGAATCAGTCATCGTGGTTCAATTATATCAATATCCCAGGATCGAGGTAGGTTTTTTGTGCCTTACCGTTCAAATTCTTTGAGTTTTATGTTCAAATTCCACCAATACCCGTGAACGGGGTATTGCATGTTTACCTTTTTGCCCTTGTTTTTTTTCCTTCCTTGATTGTATGCTTTTGTAGAGGTAAATTAATCACGTTAGAGGATAATTTATTGTGATAAGATGTTTCTCCCATGCTTTTCTCTGTTTACGAACTTTGGGTCTTGTTAGCCTTTGGCCGTTATGACAGTTTCCATGCTTTCTGTCAATAGGATGGAGTGTTTGTATAACATGATTGTTGTCTTGTAGAATGTTAGCCAAGTAGCTCTATAGGTGTAATTTGTCCTTATATCATTATCATGTACTGACTGGAACGGGGCTATGAGAACCTGGTTCTATATACTATAAGGGATAGATCGAGTGAGCTTCCTAGAGAGTCTTGGACATTATAGACTACAAGAGGTTAGATCGAGTGAGCATCCTCAGTGCGTATTAGCCATTATAGGCCACATGGGATAGACCGAGCGAGCTTCCCAGAGTGCCTTCAGATATTATAGACTACAGGAGGGTAGACCGAGTGAGCTTCCTCAGAGTGTCTTTCTTTGTTTGAATCTTTTTAAGAATCTTCCCAGGCAAGAGGAGGAATTGTCCGAGTGAGCTTCCTTAGAGAGTATGTTGTATAACTGAACCTATAAGAGTAATTGACCGAGATATCTTCCTCAGAGATGCTCTATACCTTGGGGCTAAGAGGGTTAGACCACGTGATCCTCCTTAGAGAGTCCCAGACTACCCTAGACTATAAGGGGAATTGACCGAGTGAGCTTCCCAAGAGAATCTCATAAATTCGTATGACCAAACTAGAGGGGTTAGGATGAGTGAACTGCCTAGAGGGTTGTGGTACTTCTTGGATTAGACCATAGGGGATGACTATGAGTACTTCTCAGGGGGTTTCCATTTGTGGTTAGTTGTTTTCTTCTCTTTTTCTTGTTGTGTTGTGGTTTGAATACAATTGTACGTCACCCTATTACTGCTTACTATTTATTACCTATTGTTTACAACTACTGTTTCCTGCTTACTATACTATTACCTTCCATATACTCACTGACCGTTAGGCAAAAATCTTCGGGTGGTTGCCTACTGGGATTTTATCTCACACCCTGTTTGGGTCATGCTTTTCAGCCCAAGAAGACTATGTTGTTGCAGGTATAGACAAGGGAAAGTGCCCTTCGACTTCTGATACATGATTTCCTAGAGCAGTAGAGCATGGGACCAAACATTGGCTTGTGATGCTGAGGAGGTTTTTTACTTTCTTTTGTACTTGTTATTTTACTGTGGTATTTTTCAGCATTCTGACTTGTCTGGATGCTTTCCTAGATATGTATCATGCATCATTTCATATACATATGTTCTCCAGTTTGTTGATTTAGTCTTACATTGTTTATATTGTTGGTTATTACTGCTTCCGCTATTTCAAGTTTATTTATTTCTACTGTGTACTCTTCCAATGAGGGAATAGTTTCCCCACTATCACACCCAAGGCCCTCGCTGCTAGTCGGCAGCCTCTGAAATTTGGGGAAATGTGCTTGAGGCTATGTGACCAATCGGGTATGGGGCACCTTTGGGTGGCTTCTGGAACCAGGACGTTACATTTTTTTTTCTTTGTTATGTTTTGTTTTTTTAATTACTGATTTAAGAAGAGTATCATGTATGAAATATGGTCATCAAAAAATTTAAAGTTTTCCAATCCTTTGTGACATTGTTTACATGTATCTATGACAATTTAATAAAGTAATTTTCTAGATCAGGGTTTTATAGTGTTAAGGATTTACATTTACGCATTTATTTATTTTTATACTTAATTTTTATTATCATGTTACATCTTGCCTCATTAATCAAGATTATGATTCTCACCCATATTATGTCTATTTTTTATTCTTATTAACTAAAATGTATCTCCTTAATCATATTATAATTTTATTACTCTCTCAGTGGGATTTATATGTCACCCCTTTCTTATATATGTTCCAAGGTTATCCAATGTGGTTTTAGAAGGCCCGTGGAATATAAATGCATCTTATATATTTTTAAAATAATGACATTTTAATTAATTCTCAATTTCATATGTCATTTACCTATTTAACAAATTATATTGGGCCTAAGGTACTTTTGGGGTTGTATTAAGTTTATAATTATATAGTAAATCGTGAATTTAATTGGATTATAATATGTGTTGTCATACTTATGGGTTCAGCTGACTAATTTTTCCGATTGCTTCCCTTTTTTCATTTTGAGACATCATGCTAGGTATGTATATACCCACCCTTGTATTGGTATTTACCTCATGTGACATGTCTTATGTAGATTATATGAATTTAGATATTGACCATGGTAGGCCTACTATTTTTGGATCTTAGTGGTGTTAAATAATGTTTCTCTTTGGTTTGGTCAGTTTTTTGTGTATGTAATATGGGAATTACTCCTCATAGACTATATTTTTGGTGATCCCATGGTTCCTAGATAGGCTTATATTTTTCAAATTCTTAATTTAGATATATTCATTTTATTGTAAACTTGTTGTTCTTAGGGATTATAGCATGCATTTGTTCATCTTGAGTTAATATAATTTTATTTATCTTTTTTTTATGATTTAATTGGATGTGTGCATGTATGCAAGTTTATTATTATAATGCCTCCCATGCGTGATATGGATACTCAATGATAGTAACCAGTCCAAGGCTTATTGGAGGTGGGATTGGGGTGTCACATACAGTTTACCACCGGTTCAGGATGGACCCAAATGGGTCAGATCCTAACATAGTGAAATAAAATATTCTTTTTTCCTAGGGTAAATGTTTGGAGATATATGTATTGTGAATATTGGTTTGGGAAAATAATTTAATGGTGTTAATATATCTCGAGTTTGTATTTCAGACCATTGAACCCGGTGATGGTGCGATGACCAATGTGTTCACACAGAAGGACTCTAATAACCTACTTGTTGATATATCATATTGAGTCATTGATTTTTGGGAAACCAATTATATAATTATCATATTGGATTGAATCATTATCTTTCATCATTTTCTTGAGTCAAATCCCCATATATATTCTTCTAACCATGGTACTTCAAGGTAATTATTAGGATGTCAACACATAGGCAACCAATAAGGATTTTACAACAAGGTCATGATGATAGTTTATCTTATAACATGAAATCAATTCAAGGGCCAACGCATGAGTTATTTTCTCTACATGAATAGTGAGTAATGATTTGACTTGTTTACAATTGAGTAGATTAACCATCACTAGACTAGGTGGATGTTCAATTCTAGGATAAGTATCTAATAATTTCAATGGGAAATGATTCATATATAAAACACATGTTGTTAGAGTTCTAGGATCAAATACCACGAAGGTTTTATGGTGTGACAGATCCCCAGGATGAAACATATTTGATATTGCCTATATTTTATGTTTTAAAATTCTTGAAGTTTATACAAAATTTGTTGGTTTCAATCATATCTAGAATTTTTTAGTTTATTTATGAGATGGTAGGTCCTGACCATCAAGGAATTTTTAGAGATAGTACTCTCTTAAGAAAATTTTAAGTACATGTTCTGTAATGAGTTTTATCTCTCTTCAAAGTTCTTATTGTAGTATCATGAGGTTTATCAGCATTATTGGTGTATTGAAAGTTTCATATAAATAGAGTTTCAAGCATTAAGAGAAGGTTGTGGACATCATGGGACTGATTCATTAGTTACTGTCAGTGGAAATAGGTTTTTGAGCCCTCATCATAGTAGGAATACTCATTATTGGACTTTGACTCAATTTTATATTGTAAGAAGGCCTCATAGAAGGCTCAGACACAATATACATATATAATTCTATGTTTCTGATGAAAAATTTCATATTTAGTAACACTATCCAATACTTTATATAGATGAGGGAGGAAATGAATTTGTGTTTTATGATCTAGATACTTATCGCATGGTCCAAGGTATAGTTTGTAACTTATGTGATTTAGATTCATTACTTATTTACTTAAGTGTGACCAATTATTCATTTTCTTTATACACTATTATAGATACTGAGATACCCATATAGATTTTGACCTATCATTTCTGGTTGGATATTCCAACATGGGGTGATTCCATTATCTTGAACGTTTTTTGAAAGTATGGCCTAATGCTCAATGGAGACAACTTCACATGGAATCTGTTGGTAGTCTCAATGAATCTATATGATATTATTCTGAGTATTAACTGAATATCAAGGGAATGTTCCAAAAAAGACTATCATCATAGGAGAGTAAGGTTATTTTAGGTGTATGAGATGATGTTCTCCTTCAATTAAAAGGAGGACCTACTGGAAGAATGATTGGGGCTCATTAGTAGAATAATACAACATATCTCCCATCAGTTATAAATTTTTTCCTATGGATAAATTGGATTTTCAAACACCTAGAATATAACTATATTGGATTAATTCATGGATTTATTCCATATTGATTTTATAGGAATACATCCACATAAATATATCAACGTCTATACTAACCATCACTCCATGACTACACAAATATATTTTCTAAGATGTAGTATGGGTCATGATGAGCTCTGATAGCTAAATATACTTCTAGAGGACATTCAAGAGAATAGATTTATCAATCCTAGTTTGTCCTGTTATGATTATTCAATGTTTTTATCTAAAATTTCATATGATAGATTTAGTATATTAATTTTCATTCATCACTTAAACAAAGAAATGATTAATAAAATGTACCCTTTTCCAAGGATCGATGACCACTTCAACTAACTGAAATGTATGATATGGTTCTTCAAGTTTAATCCATGTTCTAGAAATCATATGTTTGAGGTTCTCACATAAACCTTAGCCTAGTTGGTAAGGACTTCGTAAGTGCATCCGGGAGACCCAGGATCAAATCTAGGCAGAGATATTATTTTTGGGGGGTAATGTAGCAGTATTGTAGCGGTACTATAGCAACACAATATCAGGTACTTTTGTAGGTATTGTAGCAGGAACTATGAAGTACTATAGTAGGTATTGTAGCGGGAACTATAGCAGGTACTGTTTGGAACTGTAGTAGTCGGGAATATGCCCCTATTTGGGCCTTCAGCCACTGATTCGGTCCCCGATTCCTTTATGGTCTTCAGGCCACCATGGCCTTCGGGTTAGTAAGGACTTCAGGCCACCTCAAGGCCTTCGGGCCACCTCAAGGCCTTCAAGCCACCTTAAAGTGAACATCAAAAACAGACAACCTATAAAGAACAAGCTCTACAGGGAGGATGATCAAGGGGCTTTCACCACCGCAGAAGCTAAACGGATTACAGGAATGAAAGGGTTGGCGCATTCCATCGCGACAAGCCTATGCAAGCACGGGAATGACTAGCCAAATAGCCATGCAAAGTTAGAGAGTTGATTTCACTATGAAGATGCTGGGAAGGAGCAGTTCCAAGTAGTTATTCTGGGTTGTATGTAATGTTTGAAACCTACGGGAAAATGAATTCCTCTAAGGCCTATGGGCCTTGTAAGGGTTCCACCTCACCCCTTGAAAGGTGGATTATCAAAATCAATAAAAAATAGCCTTCGGGACATTGGATGTATTGATGGATATGTTTGGGGTTCACAATGAGAATATTATAATGATGGAATTCTAATGATTAAATGGGAACTTTTATTTCTTAGTGATTCCCATTAGTGTCACGAATACCCCTAAGGTCTTTATGAGACATATAAATATGGTCATGAAAACATTATTGGTTAGATTCATGGTTTTATTTATTAATGTAATTCTAATTTAATTTTAATCAATGGAGAATCATGTCGAGAATTTGAGGATGAACATAGACTTACTTAAAAATAAATAAATATATGGTAATATCTCAATGTGAAAATTATGGATCGGATAAGTTCACTTTTGGTTGAACATTATCTCTATGAATAGTGTAGCTATTACCCGGAAAAGGATAGATTCATTACTATCATGGGACTCTCTAATTAGTTTGTCAAAAGTTTTTATTTTTTTTATTTTTATACTTATTATTATAGGACTTTGGTGTAATGTTTTAATATTTTAGACTTTTTTACAACCTTCACATGAAAAAAGGATGTTTTTTTGGGACATTGTAGTTTTATGAAGTCTTCATAGAATTAAGACAAAGTTTGATCAGTGATCTATTTTTGAGGCTTCAAGAGGAGTGTGAATAGTACATGGTGTTTAGAGATTCCCTATGAACTAGGTTTGGGTTCATATTGATGTATAGGTAGGTAGGGTTTGTTATGTTTTGAGGAAAGTGAGACCACCTGAGTATAACTATACATCTCACAATTTGTATTTTGTATTAGTGGTAATCGCCTTGATTATATGGAGGCATTATATTTTGGGTATGAAATTTGTAGTTTATACCAAACATAGAATTATTTAGTATATATTTTCTTAGAGAGACATCAACTTGAGAAAAATATATTGGTTATAGTTATTAAATGAATATAACTTTGAGAAAATGTATACTTTAGATAATTTTAATATTTTAATGGATTACCTTAGTAGTAACTCCTACTATCTCTTGGTATAATAAGCATTGAATTAATTGGCATCAATAAACTAACTTTGGTAGAGGATAGAGGCATATCATGTATTTATTTTATGGTGATGAATTCATAACTTCTTAATCATGAGAGACACTATGTTAGGAGACATAAATGTTGATGTTATACATGACCAGATATCATTTGTAAATAAACTAGAAGTAATTTCTAAAGCTGGAGAGAACTTTATCCCTTTTCCAACGAATAAAAGTGGTTTTACACATGTTGGTTGAAGAGGTGTTGAGAAAGTTTCATAACTTCCCATTAGTGGTATATCTCAAAGTTAGAAAAGATTTACAAAGACTTTTGGCTGTATTTTTTATAGTCAGGTGTGAGATACAGTGTTGCAGAATTTGATTCTTGTTGAATCACCAGAAATAGCTGAAGGTAGGGAATAAGGTTATAGTAAGATTTACTAAACTTCTTGAGATCCTAAAGTGGATGTCGGATGATATATCTTGGGAATTTGTGATGGGGTTTCTGCAAATAGTGAGATTCCATGACAAAATCTTGGTGATTTTTGATTAACTTACCGTGTCGTCTCAATTTATTTTCATCCATGAGTAGATTTTTGTGGAGATTTTTTGGATCCTATATTTGTAAGTGATCATTTGGCTTCATTTGATACCCTTGATGATTATCTCCAAATGTGATGCTTGGTTCACATCATAGATTTGGAGAGGTTTGTAGTAGGTTTTGAAAACCAATTAATGAATGAACATAGTGTTCCACCATAAAAAAGATGGAAAAATAGAAGGAACCATCTATGTTTTAGAGGATATGGTGAGATCCAATATGTTAGACTTTGTTCTATGTTTGGAGGATCACCTGCCATTGGTGGAATCCACTTATAATAATATTGACCACTCCACTATCGGTGTAGAACCATGAAAAGCTCTATATGGGATACCCTAGAGGTCATCATTGGGAAATATCGATATAGGTGAGTCATCCCTTATGGGGCCAGAGTTAGTGTAGGTGAAAATGAGGAATTTTTAGATGATCCAAGAGTGAATGAGGACTTCTCAAAGTTGAAAATTATTACATGGAAAAACATCATAAGGCCTTGATGTTTGATCAGGGAGACTATGTTTTTATAAATATCTCTCCAAAATAAGATTTTTTGTGGGTTTGGACATGGTAGAAAGATATATTGGAGTTTTATTGGTCCATTTTAGATATTGTGTAGGCCTCGATAGGTTCCAAACTTCTTGGATATACCCACACAATTCAATCAAGAGAATAATTCCTTCTACATGAAATAGATAATAAGATATGTTCATAAACTATTGTACATTATTAACTGGGTAAAATTGTATTTCAAGGATAAATACAAAATTTCATAATACCCAGGGTCAATCAAGGATTGGTAGGAAATTATTCTTTATTCGTGAGACATTCTTTTATTATTATTACTTTGGAAGCATGAGAACCTCTAGGATAGCTTTAAGGAGCATGAGATCCAAATAAGGATTCAGCACCATCACTTTTTAATGGGTTTTGGATTTTTGGTATAATAATCCATGAATGTGGGGAGAATGTAACAACTCTAATTTTCATTCCTATACCCTTTAAAAAAATTTATAATAAAATTGTGGGTTTTCTTCGATGTTATATAATAATTACAAGTGTCGTAGAACCATGGAAATTATATACCAAAAATATTAAATGTATTATAACATGTATGTGTATCTTTTATAGTTAATGGATTTATTATTGATCAAAGTTTCATATATGAAATTTGATAATTTGATTGGCTCTGGAACAGTAGGTTTACCCATGACATTACATAAGGTCTATTCACATTAGAACATCGGATTATGTGCAGCCATTAGTAGGTACGAGAGGATGAAATAAATTAATAATTTATTTATTTTATTCTATATAATTAATTTGATTCCCTAATTTAAGGATTATTTATCCCTATAGTAGAAAATCATCAGGTCTAGACACATAACATGGAGATATTTACAGAGGATGTGGAGTGTTCTTATTGGTAGGATCCATAGATGATGGTCATGGATATTCAAGGATCCTCAGTCGGATTCTGCAAAAAAATGTCATCAATGACAGAATTCTTGGAGATCACTAATAAAATCATCACATATTCATTCCTCACCAATTATCAATGTAATAATAGGGTATGTATTTTTATTTATTTATTTTTTAACCATTATTTTATATTTCAAGTATGGATTATACATCTGTATTGGATTTTTGTTTCTCCACTATTATTACCATGGACCTATCGATATAATAATTTTGTTCACCTAGAATATTGTCTATTATATTAAAATTCATTGATATAATATCTATTTATATGTTTTTTTATCAAAGTTAGGGTTTTCAATGGCCATTTATAAACCCAAATGTTTTATTATACCTTCCTCCCTTCATTCTCTATGTGTTCACCATTGGCCTGTAGCAAATCGATGATTCAACTATTAATCTAGTTTGAGACACGATTAAACCCAAATTCAATTTTTTGTGTGATAAATGAAGGATGGAATAATTTAAAAATTTAGTGAGATCATTTGTATATCATGGATGTGGTATTGAGTTATAGACCCTCGTATGGTGATAAAATAAAGATGGGACTTACAGAAGTCGATGGAAAACCATATTTTCCACCACTAGAAGTCAAAAATTGATGATCAGATGTGGATCACTCAATATAATATCCTTTAAAAATGCATTATCCCTGATTTATAGTGATATTTATAGACAGAATATCATGATTAGTCATCAGTAGAAAGAATTTTCCATCTATGAAAAACTCAACCACACACCATATAACCTAAGGTAACACATGACATGTAGTATGTGTTCTTATGGTGGCTAGGGTTTTCACCTGAGTAATTTATAACATGGTCGTGTGGAATACCCACACACTTTGTGTGTGTATCGGGGTAGGCGAATCATATATAGGGATTACACACCAAGGACCCTAAGTAGTTCTACTCATCGTGTCCTCCTAATGGACACATTGTGTTCTATTGCCTATCTATCTGAAGCATGTTTGGTAAGTACACACCTAGGTGCCCAAGAAATCCTACACTCCATTTAGATCATATCAAAATCCATGTATATACCTTTATACATGCTATGTGTCATATAAATTAACAAAAAAAAATTGGGGAGTACACCCCATGTACACAATGGTACACATCATTTACCTTTTCATTAAATGTTCAACCACCGGTATCTTCTTCTTTGAGACTCATATTTTGGCCCTTGGATAATTTTTTTAATAGTTTTCTATATAGAGTTTGATGATTTATTTTTTTCAACATTATAGATATATTATGATGTGGAATGATCTGATCAATTATTCCTACATGATTAGCTAATGTTTAAAATCTAGAGTGATATCCACATAGATAACAATATTTGAAACCCCATGAAGGAATAAAATGTCTTGGTGTGGGCCCAAAATTTCAAATATAGGTATGATTGGAGACCCCCACATACTCACACCAAGGCATGGGTCTTATATTTATATATTTTAACAATATCATCATTTAGTATATATGAGGTATGGGTCCTCTAAAATTATGGGGTCAATAGCCCCTCGGTCATATCATTTTGTTCGTGAATCTTGTGCCCCCCATAGATCCAGTGAGGTTTATAATGTGATACAATAATTAGTAAAACACTTGATCTTGAATCCACATACATACTCATCATAATTATATGACCATAATAATTAAGATCTTCCCTTTATATTACTCTCTTAATTTGGTTACATCATCGATCATATCTGATGGTTGGGTTTATATTTCCCTCCTTGTCATCTAGGTTGATCTGGCTATTTATTTCCATTATTTATTTTCTATTTTGAGTAACCCTACCAAGTATTTATATACTAACCCATGAATAGGCTTTAAAAATAAATTACATGTCTTGTGATGACAATAAGAAGTAATATGTTACCTTCGTGGACCTGGTATTGGTGGATTATAGAGGTAATGATTGGTAGTGATATCTAGCATGGTCAATTTTGGTGTACCTTAGTAAGACATTCCTACTCATCCGAAATTAGGTTGGTACCCCATTGTTTTCTACATGGTATTTTATTTTTCAAAATATTAATGTTGATATATTTATATTGTTGCTATTGGGTGGTTCTTAGTGATTATCTCATGTATTTTTATCTTAGTCTGGTAATGTTTTATTAATCCTTTTTTGTGATGTACATTGAGGTGTGTGTGTATGTGTGTGTACATGTTCATTAGGATTAGGCCTCCCATGTGTGATATTCTTACTCAAAGCTAGTAACCATCCCTTGGCATATTGGAGGTGGTTTTGGGGTGCCAGACTTGGCTTACCGCTAGTCCATATGGGACTCTAGCGGCTTGGGTCATGACCTAATTATAATTTATCTTCATATAAAGTGTATTCAAAATATAAATGAATGATAATGTGAAGTTAACTTTTTATAACAGGATACATTTTTTATATTTATAAATTATTTATGAATACTATAAAAACAAAAAATAATAACTAGTCAAATCATATCACATAGGTCAGAAAATCAAAGAGGCCATATGTTTATTTAAAATAAAAGGTTTTTTTATCTCTTTAAATCACTATAAAATTTTAAAAATGACTGTATATCAAAATATTAAAAACCCTCAACCCATATTCTTTTGGTGTGTTAACATCAATGAAAAAATATTCTTTGGAAATTGGTAATATTTTGATTCATAAACCTCATTTTCAATTATTTAAACATAATATTCAATCATTTTTTCATTATAACAGCTAATGTTTTAATGCTAATAAAATATATTGATTTAAATATATAAAAAAATTAAGATTTATATGATCATTATCTTGTATAATAATAATTAAAACATTTCTAGATATAATTTGGAAGAAATTTAATTGTAACACATTATATTAAAACATTTATCTAACAATTTATCTAAAACACCTTTAAGTTATAAAGTGATTTTTACATTATATTATAAAAGTATGTTTATTTCTTTTTTATAGATTTAAAATATCCAAGATTAAATATATTATGACAATAATTTTAGAAAAAAAATCGGCAAAAATAATTTTCTAAATAAACTCCAATATATTAAAAAATGACTTTTATTTCACATAGTGAGAATATGTGACAAATACACTATTGATAACCAATAACTCCTATAGAATTTTATATGTTAAAAGAATATCCTAGGAAAATATAATTTTTAAATTTAAATGATATTATCTAATTCAATGAATCACAAATGAAGAGTATAAAAATAATTTTCTCATTTTATTTAAAATAACACTTTTTTAGAAAAATATATAATGTCATGGAAAATAAAGAATAAGATATAATACATATCTTATATTAAATAATATTTTAATATTTTATGTATTCCTCCCAACTCCTTGATATAGAAACACTATTCTTTGTCACTTAAATGTAAACTTTAAGATCTAATCATTAATTCTATTTAGTTTTAAACATTTATATATTTACACTAGTTTTAAAATATAAAATTGGAATATTATAAATTTTAAAATTAAATATATAATTTATATATGATTAATACATTATGTAGACAATTATTGGATTTTTTTTAAACTTCTCTAGGTATTCTAGGAAGTTTTATGAATAATTTATATAACTTCTATAGTGAAAAAATTCTTATTCCTTCGTAATACATTCTTCATTTTTTTATTCAAACTAATTTTGGTTTTAATGACAAAATATAGCAATTGGATCCTTTGATATTTTAACTCTATCTCAAAATTTTACCATTATATATTATCATCACATATGTAGATCATGATCCTCCTTTGTCCTACTATTATTTATTAACTTGTTGAAAATATTAGGAAAACATTTATTGAACTCATTCATGTTGTATTTCAAAATAAATTATTGAAACCATCATAAAAATGATTTTTGAATGAATTTTATAACCAGGTATTACCTAAATGATATCCTATACATTCCATTTCTTTAACATACTCTATAACATTTATTATATAAGGTGGGACTATAGTAACATCAGTCATTTTTCATCTAAAAAAATCCATTAAAAACTCTTATCTCTCATTCCTTGTCTACTATTGATAGTGACTTTTAGGTTATCTATCATCTTGAACTCATCCATCATATAATATCTCTTGGATGATCGAGAAATTATTTCTTTAAAACATAAAAAAATTTATCTAACATTAGAATAATTTTTGGGTTTTTGTACCATCCAAATAAGATTCTTTTATTAATATTATTCTATTATAAAATTTAACATAAATACATTTTTTATTATTATAATATGATATTTTCCTCTAAGGTAAGTTTTTATAGATTTGTATCATTTTTTTCAATCATTTAACATGGAATCTTATTAAATATCATCCAAAAAGAATAAATATTCTTCTTAATTTATACCATATTAATTAGTGGGAAAATATTTATATTCCACAAAATCTATAAGACATTTTTGGAATTCATGAAATCACATAGAAATTTATGGTGAACAATAGAATAGTCATATCATATAAAACTCTTATATAACTAAGTGGAATGCTCATTTAAAAAATCCATCATTTGGGTTTTTCACCTATATTACTTTACTTTACTAACTTTTAGGTTTTCCTATATTTTTTTAACATAAATATTAAAAGTTTGTTTTATAACACAACTACTTGGACTAAATATCCCTAAGATTCCATATATGTGATAATCCAGGGAAACTCTACTTTGGTAGAACATAAAAAAATTTATGACTGAGCTCTTAAAATATATTTAATTTTAGAGAAATATAACACTTAGATTCGTATGGTTTTTTAATATATCTTCAAATTATCACATGTATTAAATTTATGTATGTATTGTTTCAATTTAGAACCCGGATCACTAGAATGAAGCCCTATGAAATCTTCAAGTACAAAATAATTTTGTAGAACATTACAGACTACAAGAATACCATGAGGTTGATGTACCGAAAAATAGTAGTTGAATATTATCCCTAATTAATTCCACTGAGTCGACTCACTAACACTCTCCAAAAAACAAAAACTAAAAAAAATAAAAAAATCATACAAAAAAATAATATATGAAATGAACCAAAAATATTTACATGGTTTAAACATTAGTATTATATCCCTGAGAGAACATTATTTATTCCATTCATTTATTGGAAGATGAAATATTAAAATCAATGTTATTCTTATATAATGGTTTTCAACCTTTACTTAATAATATATATAAACTCAACACAAATGCGTAAAATTTTTCCCACCTCTCCTTTATAGTGATACCCAACCAATCAAAAACATTCACTAACATATAATAGTTATTGGGGACCCACTATTTATCACAAATATCTCTAATTATATTTAGGTTCCTCTATGAGACATCCCTATTTTGGTGATTATGAATCTAAATTTTCTTCTATAGAAATATAATCCATATATCCTATCCTTCATCATCCAAAACATGACAACCTACACTCTACTTTTGTAGCATGGATTTTCAAACCACTACCACTAATGTTCCTCTACTTTTTTAAGTACTCATTAAGACAAAACATATGTTTTAGATTTTCCCATTATAAACAATGTTAATAAAAATATGAAAGATAATTTTAATTTCCTAATAATATCAAACTTAAATAATGATTTCTAGTAAATAAGATAACCTATATTATATAGTAAAAACTCTAATCAACCCAACTTCCTCATCAACAAAAATTTTATCCAATATTATTTAGGTCGTCCTAGATCCACTAAGGCACAATTATAACTCATACATTCCTAAACTAAAACCTTGGATAAATTTTTATCCATATTCTGAATACCATTGATCTTTCTCATCTCAAATACTCTATCCTCTAGTAAGATTTAGATGCAATGACATTTTATTTAAATGTGGTTTTTATATAGATGAAACGAAAGATTAATAGCCTATTGAATTTCACTCAACCTATCACATAAATGAAATTATCAATCATGTATTATTACAAGTCCCTCTAATAAATAATTCAATCATATATGTTATTTCTTCATAATTTTGATTTCCATATATTCAACTTATGTTATGGATAATGCTACCACCAGATTCAACTATGAAATTGATATTTTTATCATCCCTTAAAAAGTAAACATAATTTTTTTGTTCATTTTAGGAATAAATATCTCCTGAAAACTATAAATCAACGTATCCTTTAACCTTTGAGATATCAAATAAATCACTTCAAAACATCCTACTGTTCTTTTCTCAGATTCTCTATAACCAAGCCAACAACTCCCAATAAAAATACAATGTTCTACCTTATATGTAGCATGGAATAAATAAAACAATATACCACAAATTAATTATGATTTTATCCATCTATATAGAATCATCATTCATTGTCATCACATCCTTTTCGGATAATTTGAAGTATTTTTAAAATGGGAATAAAACTGGTCTATATCAAATCATTTTGAATCCCTTGATAGACATTTAGATATAATAATTTTAAAAGAAAACCAATATTCATTCCCAATAATTCCTTGGAGTTACTCAAATAAATCATATTTAATATTTTTAATAAATTAAACTTCACCTCCAAAATATTTTTAATGTTAAAAACATCTAAAATCATGTCATTCTTTCCCAATAAAAGGAAATAAAAGTCCCATACTTGAACACATTCTATTAAAATAGTGATTATGGTTTCTATAAGAAATTACCATCTCATATATAAAGTCATCAAACTATCAATTCAATTTCCTATGAAAATTATTCAACTAGTAGATACTTATCTTCACCATAAAAACCAAACCCTCATTCTGTTTTTCAACAAATTATTCTGGTATCTTCATGTATATTTTCTCCTCCAAATCACCATGAAGTAATGATTTCATTACAAAACATACGTAATAACAAGACTTGGTATTATTAAAATAATTATATTTTTTACAAGTGGTGGGAAAATATCAAATAATTTAACTACTTAATTTTGTTAAAACACATTGAAAAACATCTTGTACTTATCCCTACCATCAGATTCTTCATTAAAATTATAGATCCACTTGTTATTAAGTTACTTATTCCCTTATGGTAAATTTATTATCTCTTTATTTTCATTTTTATATAATTAATCTAATTTTTTTCGTATAAAACTCAAACATTAAAAAATCATTGAGACTAGACATTTTTTCTATGATATCAAGATCTCATCCATTCATAAGAAATAAGTAATTATAACTAGTTCAAAATAACAAATTTCACACCCCAACCCTGGTTTTATTTTATTTTTATTTATTTCATGATTTAGGATCTCTTTGTTGAGTTTCAGATTGAGTATTTATCTCCAAACTATACAAACACCCATGAAACATATTGTTTGAAATAATCTAACTCCTTTTTTTCAATGAGCACACAACTCCTCTCTCTAGAATGATCAACTATATTCAATGTATTTCCTTCATTACTCAATTCACATGGATAACAGTTCATCTATAAACATTATTTAATAAATTTAACTCATTGATACACTATCTCATGATTGTATGTAAACTCTATTTTTCACATCACCAATAATTATATATATATATGGTCAATATAACAAATTTCAGGAAATAATAAGTTTAATAATAAGTTAATATGTTCTTCATTTGAAATCTCAGGATTAACCCAATAATTATCCAACCCAATGATATCAGATCAATGTTATATGTGTTGTCAAATCCTATACGTTAGATAGCTCACCACATGATAAAAAACAGTACATGTGTTTGTTCACTAAATTCTTGATTAATTTAGTGTATGGTACTATTTCTCATTTGGAATTGTCAATCCAAAAATTGTGTGGTTAATTTACGGCCTTTTTTGGTCAGATCAAGTGTTTAGGCATAACAAACCCCTCATATACTATAGCTTCAGTAATACTACATGGAGGATTATTTTCCATCATATCAACATTGATCAAATAGATTCCATTCTATTAATATGATTATTAATTAGTTAATAGTATCCACGTATAGACTACCTCACATAATACATTTAATGAGATGATTCTGACTTAATAATTATCCACACTTCACTTTGCTTGAATAATAAGAATGTGTGATGTTGGGTACCTCCCTGACCACTCATGTCACCCCATGGATGAGAGGATAATGTCCCTATCACCATTTTATTTGTAAGTTAACATCATGGATAACTAACTATGAATGATATAGTAATTAGAAGTACTGATAATGTTGGGTCTATAAAACCCATTTTACAATAATTTCATTACGTTCACACTCTCATTAGGTAGGTGTTTCCATTCTGTTACTTTTTGAAACATTCCATTTGATGCTTGGGTGTTTCTAAATAATTTCCAAATATGTTTATCCTTCTTATGATGTATTTAGTTAATGAATTTTTATGTTTTCATGTTGTCAATTTGGAGAAATGTTGGTTTTCAAATTAATTCCTAGATTATGCCTATTTTTATGTATACAATGTGTTCTATGAAATGTCAATTGGTCTTTTAAAAATGAAATTGGGTATTTTTTCGATTTTTATTGGGCTTGGTTGGGAATTGGTGGTTTGTTTAGAAGTTTATATCGAGTTTAGTGTATGTTTTAGATTCTTTTCTATGGATTGATAGTTGTGTGAATATCCTTATAATGGGTTGTAATAATTTTTTGATTATTTAATTAGACACTTTGGTGTTTTAATGTTTATTATAGATATACAATTTGATGTGGGAATATCCACATATGAACTGGGTGCACATATGGATAGGCACACAAATGATAATGGTTTTCTCTAGAGATTTTCAACTTGAGCCCAGAATTTTCAATCATTCTTCTTTCATTCATTCCTTTCCTATAATCCATTTTCTAAAAAATTTTATTCAAAACACCCAACACTTTATAAATGGTATCTAAAGTGACTTAGTGAGTGGTTTCTAAATATGTTTTCAAAATCATGGCCCATTTAGCATCTTAAGATATGAATATGTAACTTAAAGATATAATTTCTTTTTTGAAACCATTAGAGAATGTTTCATGTTTTATACATAGTTTTTGAAAATAATTTTGGTAATGGATTTAGATTGGAAAAGTAAAATGCTCGGTTGGTACCTTGTAATTATTTGGAAATTGGGTTTAAAAACATATGATGTGTAGGTCCAATTGTCTCTTTGGAATGTAATGATGTGTGATGGGAACCCATATGGCCATCCTTCTAATGATAGGTCCTTTTATGGTATTTCTTGGGGTTTGGGAAAAGCATGCATGGTGGCATCTGTGGAATATGGTTAATTCCAAGAATGTGATGACCACCTAATTCTACTCTATACTATTATCATTGGATTAATGGTTATCATTTATAGGGTAGACTAATGGTTTCTTACTGATTTTGATTAGATGTATTAGTATCCCCTCGATAGAGGATAGGTCTGGTGGGATTTCTACTGGTGAGAAAAGTTTAGGGAAGCCATATTTATAAACTATAATGTTTCACCACATGACATCAAGTGAATATAAACCAAGTATGACATGATATCTCTTCTATATATTTTTATTAAATTCCCATTATTACATATAAGTATGTTCATACTTTATCTTACATCACTTTGGATATTTTTTTGTTTAGTATTTTCTTTCTTGTTCTTGTGCTAATTGTATTTACTTATTACTCTATTGGTTATACCATATTGTTTATGTTTAGTAAGCTTCTCTTTTCTCCCATGATAAACTAAAGTATTTTTTAATGTGGTTTCTAAAATGGTTTTCATATTAACATTTTTTTAGAATGAAATTCCTGTCTTTTTTTAGTGTGATTTTTATAAATAATTTTAAACTGTTTTAAAACTATTATAACTAGATTTTCAATATATATATATATATATCAAACTAGAATTTATGAACTATTTTAGTAAAGTAAATGTATAGTTTATGTAATTTTTACTGACTAAGTTGTTTTATACTCACACCCTATTTGTGAAACTTGATGTAGGTAGACCAGAGCTGTTTTGAAGGTTGTGGTATGGTTCAGGTTTTCCAGTAGAGCAGGAAGGCCATAGGTTGATAGTGACTGAGAGGTCACAATGATATCTATTCAGGCTCTAGTTTGGTGCAGTTTGGTTTGGTTTTTGTTTACTTTGTTGTTTCTTTTGTTGTAGTTATAATTAGATTTGACTTTTTATTTATATTGATATCTTGATGTGTGAACTATTTATTATTCTCATCATTATATATTTGGGTAAATCAATTCCACCATATTATCTTTGATGCCCCAAACTATTTTCTATCTCGATAGGATTAGGAACACCTCTCAAGACTTTTTGTGGGTTGTAAAGGGTGACCGGTTTGAGGACAAATTAGGTTGGTTCAGGAAAAAATGGTATCATATGATCCCTTTGTTATTTAGGGCAGAAAATAGTTTGGATATAAGATATTCGGGACATGATAGGTAGGTACAACAAGAGAATTATGAACTCTTAATCGTTCTTATCACCGAGTTATCAAGGGATCTCCAGGAAATTGGTATTTTCATTTGAGTTTTTGGATAATATTTTTTGGTTTTGTTTTTGTTTTTGTGGTTTAGGAATTACAATGTAAGTGAACTAGTGTTACATTGTGATATTGCATGGAGTTAAAGCCCATGTGGAGCGTGATTTCATAGATCAATATATTTCTAGTGGTTGGAGCTGTCTCCAGAAACAGACTTTTAAACCATGTGGTTGGGTTATGTGTGGCCACTAGTTCCCTATTTTATGGAAGTTTCTATGTGAGTTAAATTTAAGTGTGGTTTTGATTGTTGTGGGTTTATTTTGAAATTAAAAATGGTTTTTTGAGTAATTTTTTTCCAAATAAAAGTGATTTTGGTTCATTTTTTATTTAGGAACTCATATTTTTTGTTCTAGTTGTATTTTAAAATGGGTTTTTCATATTTGAAAAGTGGCATTTGAATAAGGTTATTTTGAGTTTGGAATGGAAATTATGGTTTTTTAAAGATGTTTTTTATTTTTTTCTCGAGATATTTGATCTATGAATTTGGATTTGTGTATTTGGATGTTCTTTAAATGGAATTTTTGGTTTGATGTTGATTTAGTTTTTCAAATATTTTTTATTAGAGTATGCCACCCAAAAAGAACCCAAGGGATTCCAGTGAGTCTCTTCCAGATGTTAGCCCTACCCGAAATCCTACAGAGGAGGTAGAGGTGAGTTCTTCTCAACTCTTTTGAGTATTTTGTTGTTATTGAGGTCTGTTTGAGGATGTGGAATGGATTGGGGAATCCAAATTTGTTTTCAGGTCTTTGGAAATTGCCAAAGCCATGAAGGTATAATCTTTTCTAAGTTTGTTTGAGGGACCAGTTTTGTTTTAGTGGAAAGTGACTATTCCATTTTCCTAGCAATATAGGATCACCTGGGAATTATTTAAGACCACTTTAAATAGATGTTTTAAACCTGAGGAGGTGAAGGTGAAGAAGGTTACAAAGATTTCGGGTTTTCAACAAGGTCCATAAACGATGAAGGCCTTTGTTGACCACTTTGAAGAGTTTACTTGATTTTATTGAGATATAGTGTAACAGGATGAGATGAATGATCCTTGATTCATTTAGGGAATCATTCCAAATATTATGTATAAACTCCTCTCATTCAAGGAGATTTTGTTCGGGAATCTAGTGGATGAGGTGTTTCTAGCCATGTTGGTTCCTCGAGTGTTGTTTGTGGTAGTTGGTGATCAAGTTTTTCTTGACTCTCATATAGGATCCCCATATAGTTGTAAGAGTGGTCTAGAGGTACCTATTCTTAATATGTATCTTTTAAAATTTCTTACGTATTGATAATCATACCAATCAGTCATGTGTTTATAGTGTGGCAGGTTTAGGCATTTGAAGATAACTTATTATAATACTATAAAGGCATGTTAGTGATGTGGTTGTTTAGGTCACTAAGAGAAGTTATTAAAGAAACTTTTTGAGATGATTATGTATCAGGAGGTGGTGGTAATATTTTAACTATAGGTATATAGATTATTTAAGGAATAAGATCTTCAGTCATAGGCCCTAAAGTGAAATCATTCACATAGTCAGTGATTTCTTGGTGTGGTAAGGGTAGTTGTCCTAAATTATGTCTTTAGTTTTAGTATAGGGATGGTTTAAATTTCCCTAATTTAGTTTTATTTCTTTAAAATTCCCATCTTGGGTTTTTAAGGGCTTATTAGCCTCTTTTACTTATTGTTTTAGGGTTACACAATTTTTGAGAAACTGTTGTGGTTAGCCTTATAGATCTTTTTTGGTTTTATATATTTCTTATTTAGATATGTTTATATTTTAATTTAAGTGATGAATTTAGTATTTAACTAATTATTAGTTTGAGTTATTTTTTTTAGGGGCCCTTATGTCGGGGTCTTCGTCTATGTCAGGAGTTCTCATGTTAGTGTTTTCATACTGGAATGTTCTTATGGTGGGGAGAACCCTTTTATTCTCCATCCCCATGGTTCTCTTTATTATGTATTTCTTTAGAGATTGTCGAGTGTTAATTATGGAGTATAAAATGTCACCTTGAGGTTTTTAGATCCATTTTACCTTGTGCAGTTTTATGTTAGAGTTTTGTGCTTCATTTTCCTCGGTGACATTGTTGGTGAAGAAAGATTTTTTGGTGGGGAGAATTATCACACCCCAACCCTCCTTTTCTTTAATTTTCATTTAGTTTCATTTGTTTATTGACATTGGATATCTTTTTTTAGGTTTTGGTTTAGTTCCTCATGATAATTTTTGAGTTATGGAGTTTTTTTGGAGTTTTTGACTCTTTTCATGTTTAATATGTAGTGATTGGGGATGAACTGTGGGGTTGTTTAAGACGTAAAGTTTTTAAAGTTCATTTTTCTCTTTCATGTTTTGTTTTTCCTGTATTGTGAATGGTTTGTCCCAAACCATATGAGGAAATGGATAAACATTGTGGGTCTTGGGTGGTGTTTGGGATTAGGCACACAACTTGCACAGGTTTTGGAGAAACCATGTGGAAAGCATGTGGGAGGTTCTGCAATTTTGATAGATCGATTTTGTATGGTCAGTGAGAAATTTGACAAACAATGAAACGAGTCTCTATCGGTGTCCCATTATTCTAGTAGGGTGTGTATGGTTGGCATGGGGATTATAAAATCATTTTTCCAAACCGTTCGACTTTCCAATGTTCTTAAATGTTGAAATTCATATTTTTAACCCTTTTTACCTTAAATTCACTCATCTATAATCCCCCTTATTTATGTGATCCATTAGGTGCCTTATGTGGCTTCCTCCACACACCCCCCTTGGATTTGGGTTCTTCTTTTTAAATTTATTGTTGGAAATATTCTTCAGTAAGTCTTCTCCAACTTCCTCTTCCTTATTTTACATATTTCTCCTGCCTTCTTAGCTTGGTTCCTTCTTGGTCAAACCCTAGGCTGAGGTTTGGGTAATTTTGGTCATTTTCTTTAATATTAGGGTTTTTGGTTTTCCACTTAGGCCTAGTTTTTCCTTATCTTTTTTTTTGTTGTGTTAGTATTTAATTATGGTGGGTGTTTCCATATTTTTCCTTTCCATAAAAATTCATTTGATGCTTGTGTGTTTCAAACTAATTTCCAAATGTGTTTATCATGATTTTGATTTGTTCATTTAATGAATTATTGTATTTTCATGTTGTAAATCTGTAAAAAGTTAAGTTTTCAATGGATTTCCTTGGTCATGCATATGTTTATTTATATAATGTTTTCATTGAAATGTCATTTATTCTTTTAAAAATGAAATTGGATGTTTTTATATTGTGCTTGGCCTTGTTTTGGTCTTGGTGGTCTTGTTGGAATGTGAAATTGAGATGGTTGAATGGTTTAGGATCCTTTATATGGTTTTATTATTTTGTGTAAAACATTTCAATGGGTAGTAAAGATCTTTTTTTATTTAATTAGAACCTCTAGTTTTTTATGGTTTATATTATACATTCCATTGGATGTGGGAATGTCCATGTTTTCATAGGGGAATCATAGGTATAGGCATGCATATGATAATAAATTTATCTAGATATGTTCACCATAAACACAAAATTTTCAAGCATTCTTCTTTTATTCCATCATTTTCTCTATTCCATCTTCTAAATGTTTTTTTTGAAAACTCCCAACACTCTCAAAATGGTTTCTAAATTTTTAAGTGAATTAAAAAGTGGTTTCTTAATTTGTTTTCCAAATCATTTCCAATTTGGAATCTTTGAAATTTAATAGGCGAAAAAAATATATAACATCCCATTTGGAACCTTTCAATCATGTTGTTTATTTTAAACATTATTTTGAAAATGGTTGTGGAAATGGATTTGGATTGGAAATTTTAAAGGTATGGTTAGTACATTGTAATATATTTGAAACTATTTTTACAAGAATATGATTTTTACTAAACTTTGGAACATTGGAATGTAATGATTTGTGATAGTTACCCCTATGTTATTCCTTCCGATGAGTGGGCATTTAAATGGTTGGTGTTACAATTTGGTCAAGGAATGCATGGTGGCATATGTGGGTTATGTTTAATGTCAAGAATTTGATTACCCCCCATTATCATTTATACTATTGTGATGGGATTATCAGTCATCATATAGACTTACAAGTCATGGTTTTTTAATGACCCAAATTATAAGGATTAGTACCCCTATATAAAGGATAGGTCATGGGGTATTTTCTACTTGTAAGGATAGTTTAGGGATCCCAATTTGTTATTGACTCTCGAGTTGCACCACACACTAGATGGTGATTTTGAATCAATATGTTCATTGATTTCTTCTAGAGGTTTCTATAAAAATCCCTTAATTAAATATTTTTATGTTATTATAATTTCTTACAACACTTTGGTTGTTTGTTTGTTTAGTATTTTCATAGATTTTATTATAATGGCATCCTTTATTTATAACTCTATTGGTTAATCCCTTCTATTTTTATTTATTCATATTCTCTTTACTCCCATTAATAAGTAAATTTATGTTCTAATGTGGCTTCAATACTAGTTTTCAAATGAGAATTTGTTTTATGATAAAAAATCTATTATTGTTTTCAGAGTGGGATTTTTATAAAGCAGCTTCAATTATTTTAAAAAGAGGAAAACATTATTTTCCGAAAATGTATTTCAATCTACCACTTAAGTACAATTTCAAAAAAGGATATGTAACAGCCCAAGATTTTATAAAAAAATATTCTTTTTAATTTTATTAATGTCTTGTGTTGTACGCTACACCAAAAGGAGCTTGCACAACACGCATCCTTGTCTTGCCTTGCATTACACGCAATCACGACCTTCCTCGATAGCGTGTGTAGTACGCAATACCGAGTTTCACTAAACAACGATATGCTATAAAAATATTAGCCGTTATGAATAGTAATAACCACTTTTTGAAATCCAGTAAATCTTATTTTTCAAAATGAACTTCATTTTTTGATTCGGAGTATCGAATTTAGCCTAAGGTGAAATTTTGGTACTTTTCGGATAACTTTCATATTCTGATGAATAGTGAAAATTACTAAATTATAATTAAAAACAACTTTTTTAATCGACTTAATTAATAGTGATAAATCATTAATTTGAGTGGTTTTAAAGTATATTTAGAATATATTTTTACAATTTAATACAATGTTGGTCATTGGATGTAATTTCACATTTAAACTAGACATAAACAAGTGTCAATCTTTTGATAGATATTGTTTCTTAAAAACACGCTATTTGTTTTAACAGCGGGATTTAATTATAAAATTAATTAATGCAACTTTTATGTTATGAATTTGGTAAAATAGACTTCATTTTTGAATTCGGAATATGAAATATAGCTTGGGATGAAATTTTGGCATTGTTCTGAAAAACGTCAATTTTTGATGAATAGTGAAACTACTAAGTGGTAGGTTAAAAACTGAATTTTGCATAAAACATAATTTTACCGCTTCTGTGAATGGAATTTCGAAAATCCGAGAGACACGGTTAATATCAAGGACTAATATGTGGTTCAATGAGATGAAAATAATTTTTTGGTGAATAGTAACTTTTTACTTTTTTTACCACGGTTAATAGTAAATAGGGTAACTAAGGGTAAATATGATATTAATATTACCCTAACACATGTCCTAATTCTATTGGACAAGTTAATTCGACCGAAAACAAACTTAGGAATAAAATATGACCATTTAGGCCCACTTGGATTAGATTAGGACATTTATTATTAATTTATTTAAAGAAGGGTTAAAGTAGTTAAAATCAAAGTTTAATAAGTAAATCATTTTTAATATGGGGTTATACATAAGATAAATTCGACTATAAATATTCATTAGAAAGATAAAACGATTTCCTACATGATGGTATTTTATTTGTAATTTTTAGACATCAAATAATATAATATATTTATGACACAAAGATGATGTAGTAATTATCTTATTAATGAAATATTGACATAATTGATAATATAAATACCAAAATAAATGTAATTTAAGACTTTTTATGAATTCCACTAATTTTCTAGGTTACTATGATATATTAGTGTTGATTTAATCAACTTGGTTCGAACATATAATTCTGTTATGACTTTCACAAAAATCATATATCAAATAGTGTCAAAATTGACACAAAATAGTTTTTAAATCAAATATTATATTATTAATTGTTATTTTATTACTAAAAATCTAAGGTTCGGCCAAATGACTTAGATAAGGATATATGTATTAATAATATACAATTTTGGGTTCGTTTGGTATGTTATAGTAAGTGTATTAACCATATAGTGAAAGAAAACAAAAAGACACGGTAAATGTTAAATTATTTAACTTAGAGTTAAATCTAATTGATAAGGTTAAAATAATATCCTAAACTTGTCTAAATTCTATTGGTTGATAGGATTTCGACCCATCCCCACTTTAGCTTCGAAATAAGACCATTTGGAACCATTATAAACCGATTTTGACTTTAATATAAAATAATATTTTGAGATATTCCTAAGGTGCCCCTCTCCTCCCCTATAAAAGGACACCTCCTCCCCCTCCTCCTCACACCAATTTGAGCACTCAAGCTCGGCCAACCCCTGCCAATTTCTCCTCTCCACTTCCATAGCAACATCATAGAGATTCTGGTCTTCTTCAAAGACCAATTTTAGTGCCCTAAGAGGAGGTCTCAAAGAGGCACTTCAAAGAAGAGGTAATTACCGTTACCAATTCTTTCATCTTTATTTCTTCTTCCACTTCTTCTTCTTAGGTTGTTTCATTATGAAGTAATAACATCAGTATCACTCATATACTGATATGTTATTATAAGTATGAAACAACCCTATTTCACCATCTATCCATCCTACGGAAAAAGAAATCACCGCGCGTGCGTACGTACGGAATACCGTCTCCACGCCGTGGTGTAATCTATTTTCCACCACCACCTTACATGGATGGGTATAATGGTGTAAAGAATAACTATACATAGTTATTACAACATCATATTTATTCTGATATATTGTATAATCCACTCCAATTCAATTCAATATTTATAGAAATGATATCATCGCTCGTGCGTACGTACGGACTACCGTCTCCACGATGCGATGAGATTCATTCTCCATGTTAACCATTTAAGAATGATTATAATGTATATATAAGAAATAATAATGAAATATATGACATTATAAAGCTACTGGATTTATATATATATATACATATGTATGTCATCTACTTACTTCCATTTCAAGACAATAAGGAAAGGAAAACAGCGTTCATGCGTACGTACGGACTACCGTCTCCATGAACGGTGTTTTTCATTTTATTTATCTACCTATTATATATATATATATACTGAATATATATGATATATAAATCATATTTTATATTCTGGAAGTAAGTAAATCATGATATAAGTAATAATGATGTCAAGAACAACAAGTCAAAACACCTACGATAAATGAAACGATTTTACCCAAAACGCTTCTTTAACATGGAGTTTACAAAAGAACGGGTAATATAATGTCATAAGTGAACCATATATGATATCATAACAATGAATATGATTCTGTAATAAGTCAATAACATGATTTAAATCATTATACAGGAGGTTCGGACACTTACAAAGCAAGTCGGACCTAAGGTAAGGGAAAATATCACAATCTCATTTTTATTCGAGATTGTTTATTCGTAAGTATTTACTGGGGTGTATTTTATCATCCACGTCCATGTTCCTTCAATATGTAATATTGTTTCCATCCACTTACAATAGTTTAAATCCAATTTTACTCTTCGGTGAGTTTTTAGTAAAGAATATGAAAGGAATCTTTTGTCGTTTTTTCATACGAGGTACTTTTTGACTTTTCCGACAAAAGTACGAGAAGAATGTTTTTTTTAACTTATACGGCACGAACGGATTTTTACGGTTTTATAAAGCCTTATTTTCATGAACCTTCCTCCAAAATATTTCATGACTATTTTTAATAAAATCTCTTTCTTTTAAAATTGTATGATGTTTTGTGAAAAGAAATTGATTTTGAAGAAGAAAGGATATTTTCCTCAAGAATTCATTTCAAGTGTTTTATCAAAATTATTTTCCATCTAAGATAATAAAGGGTTCTGTTTCTATCCATATTTTTACATTGATTTGACTATGTTGTGATGGAATTATGTTTATGAATTCCTTTATCTTATATGAATGGTTTTATGATGTCATGTTGTTTAAGAATCCCATTTTTGTTACATGTGTTATGGGATGATGTTTGTTTTATGATTATGTGGCACACATAAGAAAGGATTCATTATAAGATGGGTGGGACCTATATCTCCCTCCAATGCATTGGGTAAAGATTTCATATCTCATGAGATAGACATGGCTGGAATGGTAGGTTATACCGGTTCAGTGAAACAGGACTGAAACAAGGATTACTCGATTCAGAAAGGGACTTTGTCCACTAAGATAGTCTTGGCAATGAGTCTTGACTAACAAGAAATGATTCTCTATGATTATGTGTGTATGCCACAATGAGTAATGTTTTAAGTAAGGGATTCATTTTCACTTCTATGATTTATTCCATGTTAAGATATTATGATCTCTTTTTCAGGTTTTGATTTTCATAAAGATATGATATGATTTTTATTTCCTTTATTTGCCCTTGCTGAGCATTTGAGCTCACCCTTTTATGTTTTCTTTTCCCCAGGATATAAAGAAAGGTTTTTAGGTAAAAAAAAGGGAAGATCTTTATGGGAGATATTGAAGATCTTTCACCACGATTAGAAGATTACGTTCCGAGTTTCCAAAGACACTAAACTATTACGATCCTTGTGTGTGTGTTTTTGTTATGTACTAAGTATTCCGCAAAAGTAATGTAATGTCAATGTACGTCAAGATACGGGTCTCTACAGTTGGTATCAGAGGAAAGGTTTAGTCAACCTTTGGAAACTAGGATGCGAAAACGTTAGTGAGATTCCTAGAGATATTTCTAAGGTATGTCTAGGGATGTCCCTAAGGATAAGTATACGTATAGGATATATTCCTAGAACTATGGTAATGATATTAGATTAAACCTAAGAAGTTAGGTATTGAGGATTCTTTCCCTTTACTATGTTGTTTTCTCTAGCATGATTTTTGATTCTCACAAAATTATTTTTGTGTTTTAGTTAATGGAGGGAACCAAAAGGAATTCAGTTAACATTGAATCCAATGGACAAATTGGTGACTATGAGCAACAAAATTGTGTAATGCCTAGAGAGAAAGATGTTGTGATTATGCCGAATCAATCATCGCGATATATGACTAACAAGGTGAAATTTAGTGGTATGCCTAATTCTTCAAAGAAGAGGAAGATAGACTATTATGCATGTTCGCATGTTGAGGAGCATAAAGAAAGGAAGATTGAGATTTCTAAAGAAGGGAAGAAGAACCTTGAGGAATACCTCAAATGGAGGGACCGATGTTATCTGTGTGGAGAAAAGGGTCATAGAGTGACAGACTGTTATGGAGTTCAATGTCTTATTTGTGGAGAACATGGGCATTACCCAACTCAATGCCCTGACCTAAAAAGTTACTTCTAAATCAAGGAAGGACTTATTCCAAGATAATCATTGATGTGGATGGACTAAAGTGTTTATGTATTGGTATTCAAGAATAATGTTGATGAGGTACTTTTATGGTGTGTTGCAATATTTAAGTATTGGTCTATTGTGGTTCTCAATAATTTTAAGGTACCAATAACTATGAAAAGTGATTCAAATATTTTGGAAAGTAGATGATAAGTGCATAATGAAAGGATAAGAAGATAATGAGATGTTTGATTGTATTCATGAGCTCATGATTGATATAAGGACTAAGTGATATCATGGTTTGAGTATATAGAATTTTGAGGATTTTGGTATGTGGAAAGTGTTAACTTTTAACTGCACTCATGTTTTCACTATGGTATTCAAGAGAATACACGATTAAGGACTTTGAATGTTTGGAATGCGACCAACAAGACATATCTTCTGATATGTGGGGATCAACGACAGTATTAAATCCCTGGTAATCGTTTTCACTATATTATGAGAGTGGACTACAGTATTATGTATAAGCCTAAAGATTAGACTGGATTATGTTGGACATAAGTTAGTATTGTTTAAGGATAGAAGATTTTCGATATTATTGATGGGATGTTATATTAACGTAGTTTTAGAAAAAGGACAACCTGCAGGACGGGCGACAGCCCATCGCTTCGGACAAGGCTGTAGGAATCGAACCCACAACCGAAGTGCGACTGGCCTTTATCGCCTACCACTGGCCTACAGGAAGTCCCTGTTTAGTAGAAACTAGTTTTATTATATTAAGCAGTATGATATATGAAGTATAAGTCCATTTTAAGAACCGTATATGATTAATCTCACTATAGAATGACTTATGTATATTTAATAACTTTTGCTAACCTTTTGTTTGAGACAGATGGAATGAACAGTCATTCTATCACATGATCTGCTAACACTTCACGAATAACAAATTCAACTTCATTTATTTAAGAGATGAAGTGGAAATTGTTAAAGGCACGAACAACAGCGAGATTGTACCAAAATAAAGTAAGTATTTATTCTAATTTAAATTCTTTAACTTTAGGGAAATGATCTTGAAAACCAAAAATGTTGTCCTAGTTCTCTTATACCTGATGAATCAGATGGTACCTTAGATCGTCACAAATTTATGGATTTGTGATTACTGGCTTTTCCATAGCCATGTTCTCTACCACTCTCCATCAGAACATGATGGTTAGATTTCTCTTCCATATCCATATTTTCACCTATGTGGGAACCCAGTGATTAGTTTATTTGGGTAATCGTTACATTTCATACTTTAGTTTTTAAAGCCAAGTTTTGGTATTCCCTTTTACGATGTGGGTTTCTATTAATGAAACTTTCAAATAGTAAACCATTTATAACCCCGACGAATTTCGAGGGCGAAATTCATTTTAAGGGGGGTAGAATGTAACAGCCCAAGATTTTATAAAAAAATATTCTTTTTAATTTTATTAATGTCTTGTGTTGTACGCTACACCAAAAGGAGCATGCACAACACGCATCCTTGTCTTGCCTTGCATTACACGCAATCACGACCTTCCTCGATAGCGTGTGTAGTACGCAATACCGAGTTTCACTAAACAACGATATGCTATAAAAATATTAGCCGTTATGAATAGTAATAACCACTTTTTGAAATCCAGTAAATATTATTTTTCAAAATGAACTTCATTTTTTGATTCGGAGTATCGAATTTAGCCTAAGGTGAAATTTTGGTACTTTTCGGATAACTTTCATATTCTGATGAATAGTGAAAATTACTAAATTATAATTAAAAACAACTTTTTTAATCGACTTAATTAATAGTGATAAATCATTAATTTGAGTGGTTTTAAAGTATATTTAGAATATATTTTTACAATTTAATACAATGTTGGTCATTGGATGTAATTTCACATTTAAACTAGACATAAACAAATGTCAATCTTTTGATAGATATTGTTTCTTAAAAACACGCTATTTGTTTTAACAGCGGGATTTAATTATAAAATTAATTAATGCAACTTTTATGTTATGAATTTGGTAAAATAGACTTCATTTTTGAATTCGGAATATGAAATATAGCTTGGGATGAAATTTTGGCATTGTTCTGAAAAACGTCAATTTTTTTTGAATAGTGAAACTACTAAGTGGTAGGTTAAAAACTGAATTTTGCATAAAACATAATTTTACCGCTTCTGTGAATGGAATTTCGAAAATCCGAGAGACACGGTTAATATCAAGGACTAAAATGTGGTTCAATGAGATGAAAATAATTTTTTGGTGAATAGTAACTTTTTACTTTTTTTACCACGGTTAATAGTAAATAGGGTAACTAAGGGTAAATATGATATTAATATTACCCTAACACATGTCCTAATTCTATTGGACAAGTGTAATTCGACCAAAAACAAACTTAGGAATAAAATATGACCATTTAGGCCCACTTGGATTAGATTAGGACATTTATTATTAATTTATTTAAAGAAGGGTTAAAGTAGTTAAAATCAAAGTTTAATAAGTAAATAATTTTTAATATGGGTTTATACATAAGATAAATTCGACTATAAATATTCATTAGAAAGATAAAACGATTTCCTACATGATGGTATTTTATTTGTAATTTTTAGACATCAAATAATATAATATATTTATGACACAAAGATGATGTAGTAATTATCTTATTAATGAAATATTGACATAATTGATAATATAAATACCAAAATAAATGTAATTTAAGACTTTTTATAAATTCCACTAATTTTATAGGTTACTATGATATATTATTGTTGATTTAATCAACTTGGTTCGAACATATAATTCTGTTATGACTTTTACAAAAATCATATATCAAATAGTGTCAAAATTGACACAAAATAGTTTTTAAATCAAATATTATATTATTAATTGTTATTTTATTCCTAAAAAACTAAGGTTCGGCCAAATGACTTAGATAAGGATATATGTATTAATAATATACAATTTGGGGTTCGTTTGGCATGTTATAGTAAGTGTATTAACCATATAGTGAAAGAAAACAAAAAGACACGGTAAATGTTAAATTATTTAACTTAGAGTTAAATCTAATTGATAAGGTTAAAATAATATCCTAAACTTGTCTAAATTCTATTGGTTGATAGGATTTCGACCCATCCCCACTTTAGCTTCGAAATAAGACCATTTGGAACCATTATAAACCGAATTTGACTTTAATATAAAATAATATTTTGAGATATTCCTAAGGTGCCCCTCTCCTCCCCTATAAAAGGACACCTCCTCCCCCTCCTCCTCACACCAATTTGAGCACTCAAGCTCGGCCAACCCCTGCCAATTTCTCCTCTCCACTTCCCTAGCAACATCCTAGAGATTCTGGTCTTCTTCAAAGACCAATTTTAGTGCCCTAAGAGGAGGTCTCAAAGAGGCACTTCAAAGAAGAGGTAATTACCGTTACCAATTCTTTCATCTTTATTTCTTCTTCCACTTCTTCTTCTTAGGTTGTTTCATTATGAAGTAATAACATCAGTATCACTCATATACTGATATTTTATTATAAGTATGAAACAACCCTATTTCACCATCTATCCATCCTACGGAAAAAGAAATCACCGCGCGTGCGTACGTACGGAATACCGTCTCCACGCCGTGGTGTAATCTATTTTCCACCACCACCTTACATGGATGGGTATAATGGTGTAAAGAATAACTATACATAGTTATTACAACATCATATTTATTCTGATATATTGTATAATCCACTCCAATTCAATTCAATATTTATAGAAATGATATCATCGCTCGTGCGTACGTACGGACTACCGTCTCCACGACGCGATGAGATTCATTCTCCATGTTAACCATTTAAGAATGATTATAATGTATATATAAGAAATAATAATGAAATATATGACATTATAAAGCTACTGGATTTATATATATATATACATATGTATGTCATCTACTTACTTCCATTTCAAGAAAATAAGGAAAGGAAAACAGCGTTCATGCGTACGTACGGACTACCGTCTCCATGAACGGTGTTTTTCATTTTATTTATCTACCTATTATATATATATATATACTGAATATATATGATATATAAATCATATTTTATATTCTGGAAGTAAGTAAATCATGATATAAGTAATAATGATGTCAAGAACAACAAGTCAAAACACCTACGATAAATGAAACGATTTTACCCAAAACGCTTCTTTAACATGGAGTTTACAAAATAACGGGTAATATAATGTCATAAGTGAACCATATATGATATCATAACAATGAATATGATTCTGTAATAAGTCAATAACATGATTTAAATCATTATACAGGAGGTTCGGACACTTACAAAGCAAGTCGGACCTAAGGTAAGGGAAAATATCACAATCTCATTTTTATTCGAGATTGTTTATTCGTAAGTATTTACTGGGGTGTATTTTATCATCCACGTCCATGTTCCTTCAATATGTAATATTTTTTCCATCCACTTACAATAGTTTAAATCCAATTTTACTCTTCGGTGAGTTTTTAGTAAAGAATATGAAAGGAATCTTTTGTCGCTTTTTCATACGAGGTACTTTTTGACTTTTCCGACAAAAGTACGAGAAGAATGTTTTTTTTTAACTTATACGGCACGAACGGATTTTTACGGTTTTATAAATCCTTATTTTCATGAACCTTCCTCCAAAATATTTCATGACTATTTTTAATAAAATCTCTTTCTTTTAAAATTGTATGATGTTTTGTGAAAAGAAATTGATTTTGAAGAAGAAAGGATATTTTCCTCAAGAATTCATTTCAAGTGTTTTATCAAAATTATTTTCCATCTAAGATAATAAAGGGTTCTGTTTCTATCCATATTTTTACATTGATTTGACTATGTTGTGATGGAATTATGTTTATGAATTCCTTTATCTTATATGAATGGTTTTATGATGTCATGTTGTTTAAGAATCCCATTTTTGTTACATGTGTTATGGGATGATGTATGTTTTATGATTATGTGGCACACATAAGAAAGGATTCATTATAAGATGGGTGGGACCTATATCTCCCTCCAATGCATTGGGTAAAGATTTCATATCTCATGAGATAGACATGGCTGGAATGGTAGGTTATACCGGTTCAGTGAAACAGGACTGAAACAAGGATTACTCGATTCAGAAAGGGACTTTGTCCACTAAGATAGTCTTGGAAATGCGTCTTGACTAACAAGAAATGATTCTCTATGATTATGTGTGTATGCCACAATGAGTAATGTTTTATGCAAGGGATTCATTTTCACTTCTATGATTTATTCCATGTTAAGATATTATGATCTCTTTTTCAGGTTTTGATTTTCATAAAGATTTGATATGATTTTTATTTCCTTTATTTGCCCTTGCTGAGCATTTGAGCTCACCCTTTTATGTTTTCTTTTCCCCAGGATATAAAGAAAGGTTTTTAGGTAAAAAAAATGGAAGATCTTTATGGGAGATATTGAAGATCTTTCACCACGATTAGAAGATTACGTTCCGAGTTTCCAAAGACACTAAACTATTACGATCCTTGTGTGTGTGTTTTTGTTATGTACTAAGTATTCCGCAAAAGTAATGTAATGTCAATGTACGTCAAGATACGGGTCTCTACAGGATACATATGGATTCTGTGGTGTTTACATACTTATCAGTTTTATTCTCACACACTATTTGTTCCACTCGACAATGGTAGACATAATTTATTTTGTAGGATCATCTTTTTTTTATGTTTTCCAGTGGAGTGTTATGGCCTTATGATTATTCATGACAAAGAGATCAAATAGATATCTATTAAAGTTATGGGTTGGTAAAAATCACTCATGGTGTCCTCTCGGTATTTTTTTGGAGTGGTTGTGTATGTTAAGAGAGGTAGAAATCTGTGAATGAGTATGGTTGGTGTTGGATGAAGAAGGGGTTTAAGTTTGTGTAGTTTCCCAATGTTTTCAAAAAAATTGGGCCTCAAAATTAAGATTTTGGTTTTTGGAAAAGGAGTATTTCCATGTAGTATTAAACATTGTGCAGACCATAAAGTACAATTTGTGTATTGAAAAAGATTTACACATAATGGTTTGCGGAAGGAAAAGGGTTCGTAGGGAGGATCATAATTCACAGTAGGAAAACAATTTAAAAAAAAAGGTTGGTAGGATGGAATGCGGTACGTAGAAGGCCTATGGTATGTGGGTTGTATTTTCATTGGAAGAAATGAGGGAGTGATTGAGGAATATATGAAGGGAATCCTAGGAGAAAAGGATACAGTTATTTGGGCCCCTATGAAGAAAGAAAGGTTGTACGTAAACCAAGTAGGAAAACAGTATGTGGAAGAAAAGGTATGGGGTGAAGATTTCGTAAATCTCATATTATCATACTTTTCAGACCTATTTTCAAATATAAGGAGTGTTAATACCATCCTTAATATGAGAAATTTTCATAAGAAAAAATCTTTTTTAGGAATTTATCCAAGTATGAAAGAGGTTTGCGAGGAGGATTCTGCGAACAGTGAGGCCATTTGTGGAAGATATTTCATAAAAGGGTGTTTGCAGAGAGTATTAGTATGTAAAGGAATAAGGCAGTCCATAAGAGAAGTAGTCCATAGATGAAGGAATTCAATTAAAGAAGAAAGGTATGTGAAGGCAATGTGCGAAAGTTGTACGCAGAAGTAGTACATGGAAGTGGTATGTAGAGGCGATAAATAGAGGTGTTATATGGTGGTGGTATGCAGAGGTGGTTCGTGGAGACAATACACAGTGGGGGTAGAGAAGGAAGTTTGTGAAGGAGGTGTTCTGTGAGGCAAACCTGCTACACAATTCAAAGAATAAGAAAGGTGGTTTGGAAAGGACTCAAGGAAGCTTTCAAAAGCACTAAAACAGAATGTGAATGCAATTTCCACTAACCTAAGAGTACACAGAAATGTGGATTTCATCTATGGGTGATAAAGGGACTTAAACTGAGAATATACCTATATTTTAGGATGTATTATTTAATGAAATTTATGGAACCTGAAAGTTTATAAACTATGTGTGGATCCCTTCCGATATCAGTGAAAAAATGAATAGGAAGATTATGATCCTTTCCACCAGTAGAGATCCATATAAAGAGACATATGGAGTGATCTATGGGAATGTAATGAGAAGACCCTAAATCTTTTAAAGCCAGTTATCATGGGAATAAAAGTGATCTAGTATGAACCTTTCAATTGGAAGTGATATTTTTTGTATTTGGTACATCGGTACATTACTTTTAATTTCAAGTGAGATTTAGTGTATTTGGTACATTGGAACATTAATTTTTTATTTTCCTAGGATGCAGCAATGAAAGGGTGAACCAAGAAAAATCACTTTGTCATGTGCATGATTTAATTTCTATTTATATATTTTTATGGAAGAAAGAGAGAAATATGTTTTCTAACCAAAAACCATATTATAAGGGGCATTAGTTCTAATCTATCATGCCTTGATTCACCCCCACCCATCTTATTGTATTAGACCTAGTGGACCTAATAATTGATATCATAGGGAAAGGTTGAAAGTTAGTAGTTCTCTTTATGTAAAAGAAATGGAGGTGGTTAATAAAAAAGGAATTATGTTATTTGACCAAAATAATTTTCAATTATGGAAGAATCAAATACAACACTACTTTTGATCTTTAGGAATGGATGTCATTACAACGACGATGCATGGTATTTTAGCTAGTGGTCCTTTATGCAAAGCTGGAACAAGTGAAATGGAAGATGATTACAAAGTGATCAGTGTTTTAGGGTGATCTATATCAAATGAAATTTATATTAAGCTGATTTAATTTAATTCATCACATTATACATGGAATAAGATACTGAATATTCATCAGGGTGACTCAAAATTCAGAGACCAAACTGAAGGTTTAATGGAACAAATATTAGGATTTCAAAATGAACCTTTAGGAGTTTGTTGATACATTCTATGATCGGGTTAATTTTATATTGGTAGAAATGTGTTATATTGGATAAATAATTGAAAATATAAAACTTTATGGCATATCTTTAGAAAAATTTATCATCAATTTGATACGAAGTTTTTTGTATTGGAAGACAAAGATATGAAAGACCTGGAATAGGATAACCTTCATAGTGCCCTTTATTGCATATAAAATAAGAAATGATGATAACGATGTTGTGGAAATGGGGAAGTACAATGAAGTAGTATTCAGGTCCATGAATAATAACTCTATTGAAGATAACCAAGAAGAATATAACTTAGATGATTTCATGTCATTTCTCCCTTCATATCTACAAAGAGTAATAAGAATTTTCAAAGGTAAACAGCCACTTTCATGCTTCCAGTGTGAAACGATTAGAAATTTTGTATTAAAGTGTTCTAATAAGTTCTAAGATGATGATTAAGATAATAATGAAATTCTCTGAATGAAATATTCATCTAATATTAAAGATAGAATAAGTGGAAAGAAAAAAAATTTCAAAAAAATGATTCTTCTTTCAAAGGAAGATGAAAGTTCAGAAGAATCAGATGTAGTAATGTTTGAGGGTTGCAAGGGTAAAAAAGTATATTCTTGGGTGGAAGTTGTCAAAAATTATGTAACAAAAGAAGAAAGTGACAGTGAAGAACAATATTTTGAAGGAAGAGTTGATCTTTAAGATGAATTAGTAGATGATCAGGAAGAAATAGATGTTTAGAGAGCCAAAAAAACGAAATCTAACAAATTGATTTGTGATGAAAAACTCTATATTCAATATTAAGAAGTAGATAATTCTAATAATAATGAAGAAATTAAAAAACTAAAGTCTTCAATTCTTGAAATAATAGCAAAGGTTATTATGTAAAACTCATAATTAAAAAATTGAGAATAAAGATTGATAGTTTGAATGAAAATGGAAAATATCAAATAAAATGTATAGAAAAACATGAAGTGGAAGTCATCCGTCTATGATGAAGTGTTAATAATCAAGAAGAATTGTTTACTAACAAAAAACATCAGGAAAACAGATAACATATAAAACAGAAAAGATAAATGTGAAGCATAGTTTTCTAGGAAAATAGAAACAACAGTCAAATCCAAATGAAATTCTTGGTATAGGGATTGATCTAAAACAAAAAGTAGTAATGGTTAAATTCAAACTACAGGCACCCACTCCATGACTGAAGATTTATTTGGATATAAATAAAAATTATAAGATTCATAGAACCCAAGGGACAATCAGTGGTGTATTATTGCCACAAAATAATGTACCCATCATAAGATGTTATTGTTATGGAAAGATGGGACACTCAAAGAATTTTTGTTCCATAGGAAATAGTTACTAAAGGTAAAAAAATCAATAGAGGTAGTCATACAAAGCTCAATTTTCTAGGTTATCAATTGAATGTCATTGTTTCATGTTTGGAGAATTCAAAAACATGTAAATATATTGCTCACCAACAATACAGTGGAATGTGCCGAAGTAGACAGAGGATGGTTAAGAGTAAGAGTCAAATGTATCATCAAATGATTTGAAAATGAAAAATTTATTTTCATATCTATAAGATGAGGCTATTCCATCATATTCTATGTAATTTCAATAGTATCAATCAATATCGATAATGAAGTAAAAAACATGGATCAAAAGGAAAATATATGAGTTGGAAGTGGTTGCAGAAATTTCATTCAAGGCATCAGATTGCACTCGGATATGGATCATTGAGAGTGGATACACCTCCCATGTTACATGAAATAAGAATCTAGTGATGGGAATCATATATTCTAAATAAGGTATTGTAATATTTGGTAATGATTAATTGTTGAAAATTAATAACTCTAGGGAAAAAGACATGATATGTTCATATGTCTTGGTTGTTGAAGGTCATAGTCACAATTTATTAAGTGTAAGTCAATTGTGTGACTCAAGGCATGCCATAATATTTTATAAGAAATTATTTGTCATGAAGGAAAAATATGGTGATATTTTTTTATAGGTAAAGCATACAAAATGAAATCTCTACCTTGTGAGTGGAGATTGATATATGTTCTCTTTTTACAAGGAAGAAGAAAATAAGTCATGGTATAAGCGTCTTGGCGATGTATTCCAAATTTACTTGGAAAATCTATTGAAATATTATTATTTTCAAAATCTCCCTAGATTATCATGTGATTGTACCCATATGTGTGAATCTTTCCAACAAGGGAGGATCATTCGAAAGACATATAATCAAAAAGAGAATAGGTCCACAAAATTTATGGAGTTGATGCATATTGATGTGTGTGGAAAAATTTCACCAAGGGTTATTGATGGGAGGAGATACTATGTTCTATTGATTTATAAATTTGGTAGAATGGTGTGGGTATCAATAATCCCTCATAATTAAGAGGTGTTAAGTTGAATTACAATATAGCTATAGGAATTTGAATATATGATAGGTTAGAAAAATTAGAAGATACAAACAGATAATGGAATAGAGTTCACAAATATCCAAGTGGAGTATTAAACCAAGAATCATGGGATAAGGCATCAACTTTCAGTGGTAATAACTCCAAAGTAGAATTGAGTAGTTTATAGAAGAGATCGGATTGTAAACAACCTGGGGATAAAGATGCTCATTAAAAAATTTCTTCTAGATAAATTTTGTAAAGAAGCACTGATGACAGCAGTCTAAATATCAAATATATCATTATTATGATTGAAATAATATAACACACTATACGATATATGGTATGAAAATAATTCATCAATGAAGTACATTTGAGTCTTCAAAATTAAGTGTTTTATTGATAATAAAGATAAAAATAGAAATTTTGAATCCCATGGGGATTAAGGGATATTTCATGGTTACTCAAAAAAAATAATAAAATAAAAATGATTCAACGGGTGGCTAAGAAATTTAGTTGAAATTTAATGATGTATCTATAGAAGATAATGAGCTGAATCTACCAAAAATAAATGATCATTCTTAGGAGGATAGTGCTGAAGAGATAAGTAGATAAGGGTAAGCTTGAGTTCTAGAGGATGATTTGTAAGAATATTCAAATGATTAAAAGGATGGTAACAACTTAGTACCTACAAAAAGATAGAATAAAAGAGCTAAAATTGATACACAGAGCATAATTGTTGATGAAATAGTTCGAGGGTAGATAAGGATGATAAATACCCTATATAAATCATAATACTTATCATAGGTAGAGCCTAAATGTTTTGATGAAGCATCTAGTGATGAGAATTGGATTGAGTCTATGAATAAAGAACTTGACCAAATTGAAAAGAATTAGACATGCGAGATTGTTTCGAGAACAACATATAAAAATCTCATCAGGATGAAAATGGGTCATTCAAAACAAGTTGAATGATGATTATGTTGTGATTCAAAATAAAGAAATAAAACTGTTTAAAGGGTACTCCCAGATAGAGGGTATCGATGTTGATGAAATATTATTACCTATTGTAATGCTAGTGACAATTTGAAAACAAAATTCCATAGAAGTGCAAAGAAAGTTCAATGTTTTCTAGATGTAGGTCAATTCATCAATTCTGAATGGGGTTCTGGAAGAAGAATTTTGTAACTAGTGTCCAGATGGTTTTCTCATTCGATAAGATGAGAATAATTTTTTTTGGTTGAATAAGGATCTATATGGTTGGAATCAAGCACCAAGAGCACTGTATTCATGGCTAGATCAGTTTATGACGAATCTCGGTTTTCAGTATGGTGGAGTTGATTACAATCTATATGTCATCCATGAAAGTAATCACAGGATGATGGTGTTGGTAAGTGTCGATGACATAATATTTTTAGGATCCAATGAATCTCAGTGTAGAATGTGTCTTAAATTCATGAGAAGTGAGTTTTAAATGATAATTATTGGTGAACTGATGTTTTTCTTTGGTATATTGGTGATACAAGAATATAATTGCACAATAATATATCAATAAAAATATTCAATGGATGTTTTGAGAATGTTTTTAATGGATAATTCCACGGAAATGAAGACTCAGGTGGCTATCGGATAAAATTGTCTGGAGATAATGAAGGAAAAGTAGTCAATATAACATAATATAGGTCGATCATTGGATGTCTATTTTACTTAATAGTGACATGACCATATATTTTTTTCCCTGCGTTTTAGGTAGCACAATATCAAATTAATCCCATGGAAAGAAACTTTCTTGACGTAAAAAGGAATATGTCAGTATATCAAGGGAATAGTGTACTTCAGTTTTATATACAATAAAAAATCTTAACAATATTTATTGGGATATGTTAATATATAATGATATGGATCTATAGATGATAGGAAATCAATGTCAGGAGGTGCTTTCTATCTTACTGGATTGTGTATTTCTTGTCTAATCAAGAAAAAAGATTGTATTTCATTGAGTAGCGCATAAGATGAGTATTTTATAGCAACATAAGAATGCACCCAATTATTGTGAATGAATCATCATCTTGAGGATATGGGTGTTTACGTGAGGTCTTCAATCAGAATCTATTGTGATAATTCATGTTCTATAAATCTTAACAAAAATAAATTACATCACTCGTGAACAAAGAAAATTAAAATAAAATATTATTTTATCAAAGACAAGGTGGAACGGGGGCTTGTAAAGTTGGAGTATGTTCCTACATAACAACAATTTTCAAATATTTTTGACAAAGTCCTTACCTAAAGAATCATTTAAAAGGCATCACTTGGATCTGGGAGCTCATTAGACTCCCATAACTTAAAGAGTGCGGATGTGGGATGCCGCCTCCCTAAGGTATGGTGTGTTTGTTTTCTTAACAGAAAACTATGTTTTCTCTACAATGTTGGTGACCTCAAAATAGTAATTCATCATTTTCACTGAAAAATGGGGAGAAAGTTTAGTGGATTTGATAGGGAGAAAATTCCTTAGTCAAGAAATAGGGAGAAGTTTTTATGTGGAGTTGTGAGATAGGGATAGTATAAGCTATTTGGGGGAGAAGTGACGCAGGGGGGAGTATTAAATATGAATATTCTAGATGTGATTGATCAAAGGATACATATCATGACAAATGAGGTTCATGATGAAAGTATAAGATAGTTTTTTTCATTAAGTTAAGTGATTATTTGATTAACATTGAATTATACTCTTATTTATTATGCCAAGTATGGATCAGAGTATGTGTTGAGTAAATCCTTGATCTCTATCTTAACCACAAGAAGTGAATTATGTAAAAAGTTGGAATAAGATTTAATGAGATATCAATTTATGAAAGTGTTGTCAAGAAACCCATAGGGTAATATTGTTGGAAAATACCCTAAGGTGTCCTCCTGGTAGGTTTTCGGTGTGATTGTATTTTTTGATAAACCCAGGTGACCATGAATGAGTATGGTTGGTGCTTAGTGAAGTAGGTGTTTAAGTTGGATTAGTTTCCCAGTGTTTTCCAAATTTTTGGGCCTCAAAATCAAGAGTTTGGTTTTTGGAAAAGTAGAATTTCCATGTAGGAGTGAACAGTATGTAGACCATGAATTAGGGTTCACATATTGAAAATAAGTTATGCAGATGTTTTGTGGAAGGCGGAAATTTTCACAGAAGGAAAACGATTTTCGGGGAGGCTCAAGGTTTGTGGAAGGAAAAAATTCACAAAAATAGTTCATGGGATGGCATGTGTTATTTGGAAGGCTTGTCTTATGTGGGATTTCTTTTCATTGGAGAAAATGAGGCAGTTATTTGAGAATCTGCAAAGGGTGTTGTTGGTGAAAATTAGATGGTGATTTGTTCCATCATAAAGGAAGAAAGTTAGTACAACAATAGTGTATATAAACAGTTCGTAGAAGAAGTGATGCACCGTCATACTTTGGTAAATCCCATATTAGTCGATTTTGTGGATCAATTTTCCTATGTAAAGAGATCTAATCCCATCAATACTAAGATCGATTTTCATAACAAGAAATCAATCCTCTGAGAATGTTTCCAAGTCCCAAAGAGGTTCACGAGGAGTATTCTATGAAAGGTGAAGCAGTTTGAGGAAGCTATTTCGTGAAAGGGTGTTTATCGAGAATTTTATTCCTTAAAGTAATAAGGAAGTCCACATAAGAAGAAGTCCATAGAAGAAGGAATTCTAGAGATTCATAAGTGTTAAGTGAAGGCAGTACTTGAAAGCGGTATGTAGAAGAAGTATGTATAAGGGATACGTAGAGGTGCTATATGGAGGTGGTATGCAGAGTGGGTTCGCAGAGACAGTACACAGAGGTGGTATGTGGTGGTGGTAGCAGAGGAAGTTTGCAAATGTGGTGGTCCATTAAGTATACCTACTATGTAGTTTGTGAAATAGGAAAATTGATTCATGGAGGACTCAAGGAATATTGAAAAAACACTAAAAAAATATGCGAATGCAATTTGTATTAACCTATTATTACGTAGAAAATTGAATTTCATATACTGGTTAAAAAAGGACATCAATAGATCATCTACCAATAGTTAAGGATGTGTGATTTCATTTAAATGAAGGGACTTACAAGTCCATAAACTGATTGGATCCCTCCCAAGATCAGTGATAAAAGGAATAGGAAGATGGTGACCCTTTCCACTAATAGTGAGCTAAATAAAGATTCGTAGGGAGTGACCCTTGGTAATTAAGTGAGTAGACCCTAAATATTGTAAAGGAAATGATTCTGAGAATAGAATTGATTTAGCCTAAACCATGTAATTACCAATGAGAATTATTGTATTTGGTACATCATAACATCATTGTTGTATTCTTTTTAGATATATCCCTATGAGGGTGAACCAAATAAAATTTTTGTGTCACATACATGATTTAATTTATGTTTATACATTACTACGGGAGAAAGAAATAAGTGTGTTTTTTAAATGATGGAACAAGATCTGAAGGGATAGTAGTTTTAATATTTCATACCCCAATTCACCCCTAGGGTATTTAACCTAGTGGACCTAACATTCTGGTTTGGTGTAGTTTAGTTTTGTTTTTGTTGGGTTTATTGTTTCTTTTACTGAAATTGTATTTGGATCAAATTACGTATTTACATTGATCTATTACTTCATGATCTATTTAGTTTTTTATATTAGATTATATTGTGACAAATCATTCCCACTAGATAGTCGTTTATGATTGGCACTATTTTCGAGTTTGGGAGGATTGGGAATGCCCCTCAGGCCTTATCATTGTCCGGATCAAGTGACCTATTTGGGATCTACCCATGTTGGTTCATGATAACTAAACTCGTCATCTAATTCTTATAAACATGCATAAATCAATCTATGTATTTTCTATTTCTAAAATATCTACTTATATAACTTCAAAATCCAAAATCTACCCCAATTTTCTATTTTTCATAAACTGACTGGTAACTCTTCTGTCGACCTCGATAATATATATGAATATTTAGTGCTCCCACGAACATTCTAGAAATTATGTTCCTCTAAAACTTCGATTAATATCGACATTGATGTAGTTTTTTTTTAAATTTTTTATATCAATACCATATGATACAATGATTTGGCCTTCCATAAGACCTTATCATTGAAGAGAAAATTTTGGATTTTAATGATCATATAAATTTCATTATCCCAAACTCAAAAACAAAATTTTTCATCTCCAAGCACAATAAATATAAATGTTTGGGATATTTATTCTTGTTTGTGAAAATCTTTGGCATCATTATAGAAATGGTCTAAAATAGTGGGTAACACATGATAGTTTCCCATTCAAAAATGTTCTAGAATATCCTACCCCAATAGTGTGAAAGGACTCCTATTATGTAGGTATGTTTGTAATGTCCCAGCATTTCTAAAAGGTATGGAGCGTTTTTTTTGTTTTATTTAATTGTTTTGTCCCATGTAATGATGCCTAAGGAATTTATGAAGGCCACAAGGGTGTATTAGGATATTTTTAAGCTTGGAGAAATGGAAATTGAGGAAAAAGACTCTACCTCATGATAGAAAAAACTATGCTCCCAACTCATATGATTTCTCTAACAGTGTGGCTTAAAACAATAGGGAGCATGGCTCTTTATAGATTCTTTGAAACCGTGTGAGGGAGCCTGAAGGCCCCTGAAACTTGTCTTATAAAAGTTTTAGGGTTTTTATGGTCTTCACATGGTTTAAAAAATTATATTCTAAACCATGCAGGGCACCCCTTTGAGCCGAACCTAGCATATGGTTAGTGCATTTTTTGGCCAATCGTGCGGCCAAAATATTCACCCCTAACTATGTGGGTGATTTTAAAATTCTAACCCAAAAATATTTTATGTTTAAACCCTCATTTAATTTTTATTATTCTCTATTGAACCAATCCTCTCCCTCTACCATTTACGACTTGTATCCCTCCACCAAGGGATTATGATATCTCCTCCATCCGGTCACTAAATTGTTCATCGTCACATCTATCATGAAGTTGGAGGTGATATCAATGCACCTATTTATTATGTTCCTAGTTTTTATTATATTATGCTTTTCTATTTTGGAGCAAGATCATTTGCATCATAATCTTGGAATTTTATGATTTTTTTGACACCTCTCATTCTAGATGGAATAAAAGGCCGATGTTGGATGAGGGTATCACTATAGCGATAAGGGAGGTGGTATATTTTTCTTCCCAATGTTTTATTTCATTTTATTACATGTTCCATTGTAGTGTGCATCGTACCATTCTGGAGACCCCTCCAAAATGTTAAATATATTATTCAAGGTGGTTTCACATGTGTTTTATGACCCTATCATGTGTAGAATCACCATTGAGGTTGATCATCTTTACCTAAGAAACCCTTTTTAGTATTCCTGGTCCATTATAGCCTATATTTAACTATTCTAATTTTTTAGTAACCATTTTAGGTGAATTTCCCCTATGGTTAATGCCATGAACTATAAATTAAATTGAATAGGGTGAAAAACCATGAGTTAGTCCCTAATCCTCATTCTAGAAATGAAATGGGTGAACAAGTGAATTGGTCAAGTGCATATGAATTACCCCTTTTTTATAAATGGATTGTTAATTTAATGACATGGCCATCTTGTTAATCATGTAGTAATTTCATGTGTTGTTAAACAGTATGGATTTTCTAACCAAGTAACATCCTCAACTTATGTAAAGGTAAATATAAGGGGTTCTAACTTAAGGACCCCTTAGAAAGGATCCTAGTTCCTTATTTAATATTTTAATTGAATTATAACACACTAGGGGGGACACCAAATATGTATGAAATGTAATCGCTGTGAATTTTTATTTTTACCTCCAAATGAGTAAAACTGGTTCCATAAGGGAGACCTCATGGATGGTATCAGTGGTGAGTTAGTTGTACCAAGCCATTAGATAGAACCAAACACATAAGTGTTATACCAGCGACAAGATCAGATGTTAGTAAATGATTTTATCATTGTTTTCTTAGAGTGGCACTTGGGATTTCATTCATGGTAATCCTTGTAATTCACTTATATATAATCGTTCAAATAAATTTCCCTAGAGCAATACTTAGGGTCCCACCCATACCACATTAGATGGGATCCAGGTGAAACTAATTAAATTAAAAGAATGGATTGAGATATGAAATGAAAAATATAAATTTGAAATTTAGGGATGTGTCCACCAAGACAAATCAAAATCATGAGGATAGTGCATATTTTTGTGTTATTCCAGTCTCCTTACATTCACAAGATACCTTAGTTCAAACATGTTCGGATTAGGATAAATTATGTAAAATTGGACTGGTGTCCCAAGTAGAACTCAGCCCGATGTACTTATTTATTTATTTTCATAAATTTTTTTATTAACATAGCATCTTTTCTTTTATATTACATGAAATGGAATTTTTTAAACACCATTTTAGGTGGCCTACTGATTATATCTCATACCATACATGAGTCACCTTTGGTTTCTAAGAATACATCATGGTTTCTAGGTATAGATTATGGGAAGCATCCATCTCTTGATGCTTGATTACCATATCTAGGATGGAGTACAATACGAGAGGACCGAGCCTATGATCATAATTCTAGTAGTAGCTATATTTTTGGTTTTTTTTATTTCTATAGCTTGTGGTACATGCATGTATCCCCTATTCTCCAAATGATCATTTATTATAGCTACTTGAGTATCATCATCAGTTTGTATCAGTTTAATATTCATATTCCTCTTATTAATTATTTATCTTTCCTGATTATTTTTTTTCACTACTATCAATGTTGATAATGATTTAGTTATGGAGGGTTACTGTTCTGGTCATGTAGTGTTTGATTATAATATTTCTTTTATATATATATATTAATTCACTCCACTCTGATCAATGAGTGCATAATCTCCCCATGTACACTCCCAATTCCCTCACTGTTATTTGATAGTCTCTGTAATTTTGGGAGATGTTCTTGATGTATTGTGGCCCACTGTATTGGGGCACTGTTAAGTGGAATCTGAGGCGGGATTCTTGAAAGTGGTAACATAGTTGTTTTTTCTTTATTCTTTTTTTTTGGCATTAGATTAGAGACTATGATATTGGAATTTTGTAGGGATCATGTGCCTTTGAGTATCTAACCCACGTATGGGGGAAACCCAATTTACTTGGGATGGGTCAATGTTGTTATTGCTCACAATTTCATAATATTACATATTTCACTGTAGGGTGATGCACATGATTTCCATTTTATTATATTTGTGGTATATATTATATATTATCTTGAAAATATGAGGCAATATTGAAGCATTAATCATAAAAGTAACCATATAAATTTCATTTAGTGTATTATGCCATTATATATTTACATTTTTCATGCATTTCATATGTTCCATGTACTTGTTGTGTTGCCTTGTCTTTTTATTTATTGCAGTTATTTATTTATTATGACTGGAAATCTATTGACATTTCTTACAGGATTTTGGAAACATGACTAACACTTAATGCTCCTAACATAGACTAATAGTGTTTTTCTTGAAAAGGTTAAAGAAGACACCCATAGTAGCTAGTTATGTCACGTTGAGCCAGTTATGTCACATTGAGCTAGTTATGGCACGTTGATCCATAGACCCCTAGTCACAAGCGCTGGAACATGTTATAGGATTAAGTGAAATCCACAATTCAATTTATATGGTATATATTCCCTTATAAATTAGGAAAGGTGTTCCATCAAATTCAACCATTTAAAATGATTTAAATATATAATTGAATGATAAATTTAAATGAAGATAATATTTAAAATTAAATGGTAAACTTATATGTGTGATATGAGACCTTGATTGTAACCTGACCATGGTATTGGGTATTAGGCCTTGTCTCTTTTGATCCTTATGTGACCTTTTCTAATCACCTAGACCTAACTCCTGGATAAATTTAAGGGTTTTTACAAGATTATTGGCAAACCTTTTACATTTCCCTCATTTATCATTTTTCTTATTTCATATAAATACTATCTAAGGTGTTCACATAGAATATTTAGAGTAATGTCACCATGATGTCCTCATGTTGTGCACCAAGAGAGTGGAAATGAGTATACACTAGAGGTGGTGGGACCTGAGCCACCTATGATACCTCATATAGATCAAACTAAGGCACCTCTTGAAGATATTACACTACATGCTGATGCTCAGTTTCATGAAATATTTCTCTATTTCATTCAGTCTAGGCAGGTTTCTCCTTAACCTATCCCTACTATGGAAGATCTAGCCCATGATTCTTAGCAGATGCATCCTCCCACCTTCTCCGTGGATGGAGGACCACAGGATGTTGATTCATGGTTAGAGTCCATTATTTCTGACTTCAAGCATATTGAGATTCCACCATAGAATAGGGTCAAACTCTCTAGCTATACACAACATTGCTCCACCAATCCTTGGTAGGACATCCTTATCCAGGCTGTTTAGTATCAGGGTAAGGTCTGGATAGACTACTAGATATCCTTTTTTTACTTCTTCATTCAGCTGATTCTATGAACAGACTATGCTGATGAGTTCATGAATCTTCAGTAAGGTGACATGTTAGTGATGGGTTATTTAGCTTACATCACTTATTTATAGTATTTTTATCGAATTTTACCTTTGAATAGTTGATGAATCTCTGAAGATTCAAGGATGGGATTGTATACAATAATCAATCATAAGTGAACATATTTCATCTGACCATAATTTTAGAGATAGTGAACCAAGCCCATATCACTAAGAAAAACATGGTGGAATATGGTGATTTGTGCTAGGGTAGTTCAGATTCTATGAAGGGAATTTGGTTATCCAGCGGTAGGAAATATCTATTTGAGGGTACATATGAGGGTAGTACCAGCCATGTGGAATGCACCAAAATATATGTGGTATGACACTAGTGTGGAAGGATATGGCATAAAATCCCCAGTGTAAAGGGAACCCAAATGAGTGTTGGTCATGGGATAGGATTTTTCACCTCTAGTGATTCTACATATATTTTCCTCTAGTTCCTACTGAATGGAGTTCAATGCTAGAACTAATCACAAGTGTAGAATCAGTGAATCCATGTCAGGATAGGATTTGTTCTTTTACAAGAGGATTAACCTATGCATATGGTTGTGGGTGAAGTAGTCAGGCCTTAGAGTTTTAGAATTAATAGGGTGGACTTGCTAAGGCTAGTAAGATAGGATCCCAAGGTCATGGGTCATGCCACATCTACGTAGTATATACTACACAAGAGGATCAAAGTCCAAGGATATAAAAATTTTGAGAAACTATTCGTGTAGCCTCCACTTTTTTTAACTCTTTTTGATATAGGTTCATCGCATCCTTTTTTATCGACTATAACTATAGGAAGATTGGGCCTAATTATAGAATATTCTAGTGGCGTTATCACTCTTTACACACTATTAGGAGTTAAAGCTGAGGCTATATTCCATTACAAGGAGTTTCCCCTTGAGATAGGTGGGTACTATTTTCTATGGATTTTCTTCATCCTAAAGATGGTTGATTTCAACATCATTATCAATTGGATTGGCTTGTGCCTTATCAATCCCAAGTGGATTTTTATCAATACCATGTATCATTCACATCACCCAAGGTTAGAATTTATAACCATAAGGGTGAATGGTATATATAGAAAATTAGATTTCAACTAAAGCATACTTGGCTTGGTGGAGTGATAGCCCAAAATAGAGAATCTATTCATTAGTGATCAGGAAATAAAGCTTCTATAATTAACTTCTGTGTTGGATTGTTTTGGGAAATTCTTCCTCAATGATTTCTCCATCTCACCTATGGTGAGATAGTTCTATTTTACCATCAAGATAGTTCTAGTTGTGGCACCAATTTCCATTCCTCAATATAGGATGACACTTTCTGAGCTCTAAGAAATCAAGAAGCATCTTTAAGATTTATTGGAAAAGGGTTTTTCTTACCCAGCACATCGTCATGGGGTTCACCTATAATTTCTACCAAGAAGGTGGATGGTTCTCTTAAATTTTGTGTGGATTACCACTGATTGAACCAACATAAAGTGAATAACATGAATCCACTACCTCATATAGATGACCAATTAGAACATCAAATCAATTTGAGAATAGGCTACCATCAGGTACCTATGAGGACATCAGACATACCATGCATAACATTCCAAGGTAGGTAAATCTTGTACAAGTATCTATTTATGTATTTTGGTCAGAAGAACATGGCAAAAATCATTATGGATTTGATGAATCTGTTCTTCTACCCATACATGGTTTCATTTGTGGTGGCCTTCGTAGAAAACATCTTAGTGTATTCTCTCACCATACATGACCTTGCCACCCACCTTAAGATCTTGATGAACACACTAAGAGAGCACCATATATATGAAAAGATTAGTAAAATCCAATTTTAGATACTCAGGTTTCACTTCGTGGGTAATATTATTTTGGAGGTATGTGTATATGTTGACCTAGATAAGGTGAGCGTCATGGTTTTCTAAGAGTAACCCAAGAAAGAATTTGATATACACAACATCTTAGGGTTGGCTAACTATTACAGGTGATTCATTTAGGATTTATCACACCTTGAAGTTCCTCTTATTGTATTAACTGAGAAGGGTTTGAAATTTTACTAGAATGAATATTGTGAGACAGGTTTTTAGGAGTTGAATGGAATATTGAATTTATCATCGATCCTGATTATTCTTGAACCAGGTCGAATCTATATTGTTTACTATAAATCTTCAAGACTAAGTCTAGGGATGTTATGATGTATGTATATTGATTTGTATCGTATAGGTCATACCAGATGAGGCCTCATTAACAGAATTACCATACATACAACCTCAATCTATTAGTCATGGTTCATGCTCTACATTGTTGGAGGCACTACCTATTGGGTGATTGGTTCATTGTTTACATGGTTCCAAAAAGTCTCAAATATAACTCCACATAACGATACTTGAATATGAGGTAGCATAAGTGTTTGTAATACCTGTAGTAATTCAATTTTGAGTTTTCTTATACACTTGGGAAGGGAAACACGGTTTCTAACACCTTGAGCCGGATGACTCAAACGTAAGATGTCAAGGTGGCCCCTAGTGAGTGGTTGTGTGTGGCTCTATTATCTGAGATACACCGTGAGGATCTGGAACAACAAATGAGACCTATATTAGCATCTTTCTTAGTTGTATAATCTCTTCTAGACTAGGTTCTAGGGACATTGATATCTGATTCTTGAGGGCCTCATCTTGAGGGATATCGTCACATGTGAAAACCCACCTCTTGTTTGGGTTGTCGATGCAAATGAAATCATTTTCTAATGTGTGAATGTTTGGGTGATTTTTTATATATGTTAAGAGTTGTTGTAGGAATATCATGAATCTATTTTGGAAGTTTACCCATATCTTAACATGATGTTCTATGACTTGTGGTGTTACTACTTGTGGTCGGTTATAAAGATGAATATTTCAGGTTTTATCACTCAGTGCTCCACCAGTCAATAGGTGATGGTAGAGGATCAATGGCCTGATAGACTTCTATAGCCTTTATCCATTCTTGAGACTAAATGGAATGATATCACCATGGGTTTCTTGATTGGCTAATTGATATCCCCTTGATGCAGTGATGTAGTATGAGTGATCATAAACAGATTGAACGAGGATTAACACTACCTATAGATCATAATGTTCTTATTAATTGATGAAATTTGGAGGATTTATATTTGATATATTGTTATACTTTATGGTGTTCCTTGTTCTATAGTTTCGAACTAAGATTCCTGGTTAACATTTCAGTTCTGGAAGGAGCTGGAGAAGGAATTGGGTTCATTGGTTCTCTTTAGTATAGAATATAACCTTCAGAATGACAGCTAGTCCAAGCAGATGATACAGGTGTTAGAGGATATTTTTTGGGCCTATATCTTTGATTTTGGAGGTTCATGGGAAAATAATATCCCTTTGGTTGAGTTTTCCAACAATAAAATCTTTCAGGAAATGATTCAGTTGGTTCCATAGGAGGAACATTATAGTAGGTAATTCTGTTGACCTTTTTACTGGATAGAGGTAGTTGAGGTAGCTCTACTAGGTCCTCATCTCATTCTAAATACATCATAAAAATTCAAAACAATTTAAAAGCATATGGATACATCTCAGGATAGGAAAAATAATTATACTGATTATCATCACAAGCGTATGGATTTTTAGGTGGGGCATTAGGTATTTTGATGGGTTTCAACAAGATTGGGTCACAAAAGGATTGAAAGACTGGGAAAGATATAATGAAAATATTTCAGGCCTTTTTGTATAATGGAGAAATTCATGATAGTATCCTATCAGTTGAAATTACCTCAAAAGTTCTATTCCATGCATGATGTTTTCCATGTATCATAGCTTTTTCAATATCATCCTCACCTGTCTCATTTTTTTACCCTAAGAACATAGATCTATAGGAGGACTCATCCTTTTGGGAACATCAAATACATATCATTGATCAAAGAAATAAAGATCTTTAAGTTACATAAATTCCTCTACTTCATGTACTCTGGAAGAACATATATGTACAAGATGAGACCTAGGCATGGGAGGTCTATGTACTTACATTGTGGTTGAAAAGTTTCTCAGATGATGTTTTACCACCCTTAGAAGGGAATCTCAGGGACATATTTTTAAAGGATAATATATTTAAACATCGCATATTTTCTCTCAAAGGTATGAAACATTGTTTTTGTTTAATTTCCTTATTTTGTCCCTTTTAATGATTCTAAAGGGAGTTATAGAGGTCATGGGGGTTTCTAGGTCTTGATCGGAGCCTAGAGACCTGAGAATTGAAAAAATATACTCGACCGATTGGTTAATAGAAACCATGAAAATCATCCTTCATGGTTTTTATAAATTTATATCTTGATATATTGGGGATTAGTTCTCTATAGTGTTTCTGTAAAACAATGTGAAGGTGCCTACACACCTGTGGAACTTGTATCATACATGTTGGAGAGCTATTCTTATGGGAATTACATGGTTAGACAAACTGTGTGTATAGCTTGTGTGGGGTGCCCCTTTGAGAAGAACATGGTGCATGGTAAGTGCATGGTTTGTACAATAGTGCATCCAAACCATGGGACCCTACGTTTGTAAGTGATATTACCATCCTACCCATGTTTCTTCTGGAAATGGGGATGACCTCGTTTGTTTAAGATTCAAAATTTCTTATCAATTTCTAATGGGTTTATTCATAGAAACAGAGACTTCCAGTGATTCTATATCCATTTTGACCTACTTTCCAAAGGTAGGTGCTCATTAGTTGTAGATCGATGCGGCTTAAGAATTTTCATTGGTCGATAGTATGGGAGGTCAGGCTCATCACACCCTTTTGGGGGGGAAGTATTACCTACTCTAGGACTCTCTTATAGATTTATGTTATGTTCACAAATCCTTATCAATTCACCAAGTATGAAAATGAGTTTTCCCTTAGATTTTGTAATCAATGATATGATATGTATGGGATTTAGAGAATCTTTTATATGTATTTGAGGTTCTTCATCAATGGAGAATCATCCATATGTATTAGAGATTATTAGTCAATGGTATCCTTCAATACATTATATAGAAATATCTGGGTCATTATGATGACCATACTGGTTTCAAATCCACTCAGTGGGGCACTTGAAGTTTATTGTCATTCAAAAGGACATAGATTATTTCAGAGTTGGGATCGTGCCAGTAGAATGTCTACCTACGTATCCTTGTTAAAAAGGAATCAGAACACACGTATTTTGATTAATAAGGATATAGTTTAACGTTATATGGGATGGAGAAGAATTAATGAAAGATGGGATTGAACCTTATAAATTCTTCTTACATACTCTACTTTTAAGGTAGAGATAAAAGTACACATAGTTCGAGCAAAGAAATATGAGATTTATGCATACATAATGATCTGAAAATAGATGTCATGATTACTTTTACACTCTAAGATCATGTGAGTCATGCTCAGTGTGAGAAAAAGAGGTATCAATAAATTTGACAATGGTGCCACGAAAGATGCAGTCACAAGAAATGATATGGGGAATACGTATGTATGAAGGCCCAAGTAAATGAAGACCAGGACTTAAGAAAGAAGCCCAAGACTATGGTCCATAAAAGTATTTTTACTTTATGGAGATTTGGAATTTTATCACAGGACTTACTTTGGAAAAGGAAGCCTAAGTTAAGAGGGACTTATGATTGGGTTTTATTCCTAAAAAGGAATCCCAAATAAAAAGAAATTATGATTGGGGCTTACTCATTAGAAGGAGGCCCAGGTTAAGGGGACTTTATGACTGGGGCTTACTTCTGAGAAGGATGCCTAGGTTAAGGGGACCTTATGAATGGGGCTTACTCTTGAAAAGGGGGCCCAGGTTAAGGGGACCTTATGACAGGGGCTTACTACTGAGAAGGAGGCCCAGGTTAAGGGGACCTTATGACTGGGGCTTACTCTTGAGAAGGAGTCCCAGGTTAAGGGGACCTTATGACTGGTGCTTACTTTTGAGAAGGAGGCTATGGCTAAGGGGACCTTATGACTGGGGCTTACTCTTGATAAGGAGTCCCAAAATAAAAAGATATTCTCATCTTAAAGGATGAGGTTATATAGGAAACCCCCTAACTATGGCGACATAAAGCTTGTATGTCATGAGGTTTGGGAGATGTTCTCACAGAATTCCTTTCAGATAAGGAAGCCAACAAAGGAACCATGCCATAAATGGATTTGAAGAGGGTTTTGAAGGATATATCATGTAGAAGAGAAGTGGATTTGGGGAAAGGGGGTGACTAAGATAGAGGTGCAAAAGTATTTTTATGGCATGCAAGTAGACTTGTGTGACATGAGTCACCTTGTGCGACAAATAAAAAATAGGGTAAATCTTGGGAGACTTTGAACTCAATCCCTTAGTATCATCCCTAGAGGCTTTTAGAAGGGTGGCGCACAAGTTCCCTTGAGAGGGAAAGGAGGTACGCAAGTGTCTTCATTTCTTTTAAGGGTTAAACACTTAGGTTCACAAGTATTGATGAGTTCTAGCACTTATTCCTTATTCTTCCTCTTTAGAGCTTCCATTCTAGGTAAAAAATTGACTTAGAAGTGTTTAGAAAATGTCAGACAAAGACTTGGGTGACCAGAGGTTGAATATGAGTTTCAGAAAATTCATCCCCGAAATGGAAGGCCCATAGGGGCTATTTATAGGCCACTGGGAACTTTGGTCAAAAAAATAATAGGGTGCACAAGTGACTTGCGTGACCCATAGTTGGCGCGCAAGTGATCTGCGCAGCGTGCAGGAAACTTGCATGACGCCCTCAAAATGGGTTCCTGGTCCATGCCTTTGTCAATTTTTTATGTTCTTCAAAGGGTGACCCTCATTGTGCATAAGGTATTCCCCTTTTCCATTTTTTGGACTCTGTTCTTGGAAGGAGAATCAACAAAAGTCCCCCTCAGAGTTGGATCCGAAAAAGGAAAGAGGATTTGACTCTGAGGAAAACGAGAAACCAGGGTTCAGCGGAACGCATGTTTTAGGGGTGCAGGTTTCGAAGCGTAGGTTATGGCGTGCAGGGTTGTGGGATTGCCTATATATATGGGCATCACTTCATGAAAACCATCATGCCTCTAAAGCATTTTAACTCTCATAATTCAAGTGTGTGCTTTTCTCGGTCGATCGCTCTTATTTGTGTCATGCTTCTCTAGTATGTAATTTGACTTGCGCAACATTAATTTCATGACAATACATGCACGACAATACTTGTGAGGCACAAATTGTGCGGCACAACTTGATCACCTTAATGCCTTAGCCATTTTTTTCTTCACAAATATTTCATAAAAACAGACTTACTTATGAGTTAACTATTTGATCTTGTGCAGATTCAATGGCTCCAAGGAAGATTGGATCGGCTGATGAGATGGCCAACAATAGAATAGATGACATAATGAACGTTGTCGGCCATGATTATCATGTTATCTACGATAACACTCTCCCATAATTAGCTAAGTAATTGAAGATATATCATGCCAATTTCCCACAGATCATTTACCTGCCCTTATATGGACATGGTCATTTGCATGGAGTCAATGTTCCAGAGGCAAAGAATTATATTCCTCATTCCTGGTTTCAGACATACACAAATTTATCTTCGGAAAATATCTCATTTGCAGGATCATTTTTCAATGTTGGAATAGTGGATAAGGCATTCATAATGCATCATAGCCCATGTTCTCTAGATTTAAATCCTCACAAGCCTGAGGTGCAGCAGCATTTCTATCCTTTTATTTTCCAAAATTCTCAGATGGACCAATCCAAGGGATGCAAAAAAAGTTGGGATTTCCATCCTGGAGGCGGTGTGAAGCTGACTTGGATGTGGGAATATTGGGTGAAACAAACCTGTGCAGAGTTTGTTGAGGATCTAAAAAGAGCTACAATATATGAAGCTGTCTGGGCGGGGCAAACATATGTCTATAGGAATGATGCTTTTTTGCTGGATCTAATCAGTCATTGGATCCCAGAAACCAATTCTTTCCATATAACTCATGGAGAAGTAGGCATCAGCTTGTGGGATGTCAACAAGATATTAGGGTCTCCAATTCTGGGAGATATGTATGACGAGTTCATCCCTCCAAAGGCGACCTAGAATGATTCAGAGAACACTCCAGCTTTGGCTCGAGAGTTATTAAAACTTTTCCACAAGCTTAAGAATACCAAAACCAATAAAAACAGTCTATAAAATTTATCCATCCAGAGGAGTGTATGGAAATGTTTCTCATCAATAAGAAGGATAAGGTGGCCACCTGTACTCGTCCTACTAGCTACCCTAGAGCAGAGAAGAGGGGTGCTCTTGGCACATTTTGGCCAACTTGAGAAGCGGGAGAGTTTGAAAAGTGGTGGTATGAAGTGAATCAAATAATCCAAGAGAATACATGTTTGGTGGGCTTCTTAGCCTTGTGTTTCAGCGTTTATCTTCTTCCAGTAAGGGATTCTAAGGGAGGCATCAGGCCATGAACCTTATTTGTTGTATCCAAGTTGGCTGGGAGAAATATTATTGGGTTTCCCACCCCTCTTTTGGAAAAGATTCATAGGAGCTTACTACATGTCTATATGGGTAAGTCTTTTTTGAGAATAGTGGTACCATTCCATGTTTATTGGTGATATATTTCCACTAAATTCAGGACATACGTTGCACAGAGCAGAGTACAGGTTTCTGAAAGTTCTTTTAGGCAATCAGTGCAGGCATTTTCTCGAATCTCTCCATTATCCCTCAATTTCTATGATATGAAGGTGATGCTGAGAATGTTCAAGGAATTTCATATCATTCCTTATGGAATCCCGCCAACCGGGTGGTTTGTTGACGATGGAACAGATAGCATCGAATTGAGGTCACATATGTTGTCTTGTAGAGATGGTGTATTGGCCACCCGAATTGACGAAGTGATTATATGCGAGGCTTATACTCCATATAGATTTGCACGCAAATTCATGTCTCTACAGCAGATTGTTGTATCCCCTCCCATGCACGTTAGGTAAGAGCATCATCCAATGGTTTCCCAAAAACTATGGTTGCTGACATCTATGGAGAAGACCGAGGTAGTATTTGATCTACTAGTTGCTGGAGCGGTGAGTCAATTGAATACATGGTATGCTGAGAACTGGGTAGCATCATACCCGGCAGGGGTATTGAATCTTCCTGTCTCCCGGGTAGGGAGTAAAAAGAGAAGTGTCAGGAAAGAAACCTTTCATTTGGAAGTTAACCCTTCCTCATCTGGAGCTGATTTACCAGGTTCTTCACCCAGGGCTGATTCACCGAATTCCCAAGATGGGGATGATAAGGCACAACATACGTCAAAACAGCCTAATGCCAAATATAATCCTCCTTCCAGATTCAAGAGACCTACTCCATCGACTCATGGTGAGTTTTATCATTGACGAAATTTAGTCTTCATTATTTTATAGAGCAACAAGTTTCATTTTCTTATCCTTTATCTATTATTACATGAGCTGGGAAAAAGTTCAAGTCCCAGAATGTAGGACCCTCCTTGTGGCCTTCTGGTGCACATTCTGAATATTTACGGCCAGAGGTTGTCCAGACATGGAAAAGTTTATATTGTGATGCTAAAACCACCTAGATAGACTTCTGCGAAGGGATACATATCCCCAGAGTGGGGGATCTTTGGGCTTCTACTGATATCTGCTTCGAGGATAAGACCAATGAAGTGTGGGCTTACATCAGAGAGCTAGAAATGATCATATATGCCACTAATGATTATATTCCTATCACCAAGTGGGTGAAGGAAATGATGGATTGTGGCACCACTAAGGGGATTGGTGCTTCCGTATATGAGGAGTGGCATGATTACGTGGATCCTGAAGATGTAAATTTCTTTCCTTATTTGCTTTGCACCTTGATTTCAGTAAAATCTTTGTTACTCAAGGAAATTAATTTTTTTATATTGAAGCTTGTTAAGGAAGGAACTAATGAGGTCACTTCACCACGGTATAGCCCTGGTGGCACCGCTCTTGGAGCCACTGAATCTCCTCGGGAGCCGGGCGAAGTATCGCTTGGTCAGCAAGCCATGGTCGAGGAGTTAGAAAGGGAATTAATGTCTCTGATACTTTTTTTCGGAGGTGAAGATTTCAACACACCCAAAAAATCAGAGAAGCAAAGGCATCGAAGGATGAAATCAGTAGCTAAAATCTTCATCAGTAGTGGTAAGTACTTTATATAGTCATGAATCATAACTCATGAAAAAGTTGTTCATACATCTTGGGATTGTAGGGGATTCTTCGATTTCTCTTTTGAGGGAGAGGACTGACGCACCTCTAAGGATGACGAAGGGTGCTAGTGAACAGTCGAAAATTCATGCTGACCCGACTGCTCTTGAAGAAATGATGAGAGAAGAAGATCCAGTGTTTGTTCCCAGTATTGCTCCTATTGGTTCTCCAAGGAGAGAAGTGCCTACTTCTGGTAAGTTAAAAATACTTCATAGAATATTGAATGAAAACATCAAATGACTTCCATTTTATGATGCTTTAGGTTTGAAACATACACTAGAATATTTGGAGACCACTGTAACTGACTCTGAAATTTTCTCTGAGGAATCTCTCTGGGGTCTGTGGTTGTAGGAGGAAGGTCGCCAAGAAGACATGTCAAATGATCTCACTGGTGAGACTAACCAGGAATCCGAGATATCACTGGATGAAATGATGAGACTTGGCGCGTATTTTGAAGATGTTTTATATCATGTTAAATTACTATGTGATTCAGAAGAATTTGGACGTGAGTTTTATCCTTCATCATGTTAATTTATTTATTACATCTCTAACCCTGACTGGTTGAAATGTGGAGTTCCTTCTGAGCAAGCTATTTATTTGTCGATGCTTGAAGGGGGAAGAGACAACCCTATCATTGTAGAGACGCTTGCTCAAGTGGAGCTTAACCTGGTAGAGCTTCCTGAAACCCATTCTAAAAATCCTGTTGAATCTAGGAAATATGGGGAGGAGCCTTCTCATGTTGCTAATCTACCCTTGGTTAAAAGAAGATAATATTTGTGGCTGTACTTAATTTGTAAGATAGATAATCAAATTTTGTTATCCTTTGAAACTAAACAAAGATTTCAATTGACTATGCAGGACTGTCAACCTCAGTGGCTAGATCCGGAGGTGAAGCCACAGCCTCATCCCCAACAAGAGTAGAAAGTGAAGTACCGATGGTCAAGGGGGGAGGATCAGAATAGGGCACTTCCTTAAGTTCATTAATCCCGGACAATATTCCCCCTTGTGATAGCGATACTGAATCAGATCCAGAGGTGAAAAAGGCGCTCCAATTATCACGTCACAAGGTATGGAAGAATATATGGGAGAGAATATCTGAAGTTCCTCTTAAAGAGATATATTAGAAGATCCCAAGACTATCATCCTTGTTTGTCATGATGGGATTTAGTGGTTTTGGATATCAGGAGATCCATACCACAGTGAAACAAGTCATCTTAAAGAGGGAGTAGAAGCAAAAGTGTCTTCAAGATCTGATCAGAGCGAGGCTTCTGACCAATATCAGTGAATTCGAGGATGTGGTGTCCCGAGATGAGGTTGATCATGCTGCAAAGCTGAAGGATCTGAAGCAGAAGATCAAGGGGAAATTTTTCCAGTAGATTCCCCTTTAGAAATAGCTAGATGTCGTTACTGGGTAACTTTGCTAGCTTAACAATTCATTGGAAGGATTCCAAATGGATGGTATGAAATCCATCACAGATGTCAAGAAATCACTCCATCAAGTTGAAAAGAGTGAAGCTGGTCGAGTTAATGAACTTCAAGTGGCTTCTGATGGAGATCGGGATGTCGTAATTCAAATGAAAAGTTATGTTGAAAGCCTCTTGTAATTATTGAAAAATATAAAATACTCTTATTTGTGGATTTTCTTCTAATCATGTGCATTAATGAAAAAAACATTTCATCTTCAATCATTTGTTCCTATATTCTCTTGCTAACTCCTATGTTTTTTTACCTAACCCAATGGGCCTAGTATGCATAGATAGATTTTTTCTAGGATTATACCAACAACCCCACAAACATTGCATCTTTTTGTTGCTCAATATTTCCTAAATCATACAAAATGTATGCTTAGTGAGCTGGGACTTGAATTTTGTTCTGAGTTCCTTTGACAGGTTCCCAATTTAATGAGTACCCCGTCTCTTGTTGGCAGTTTAAAGTCATTCATGTCAGACATAAAAAGTATAATGTTTAAGGTCGAATAGCTTTGACTGAATGGATTAAAATTGACTCAATTCATTGATAATTGGTTTGAAAACATTTTACCACATTCATGTATGGGGGGAAAACATGTAAAATATGACTTAAAAATTTTTAAATTTGAGGTATGATATGAAAAAAAGGGCTAAAATGCCTTAGAGGAAGTATTTCCTTAGAGTGAAGTCACCACTATTTGAAAAACCTGTTTGCGGGTTTAATTAAGTAGGTTCACTTAAGGGCATTGACTGCATAGTAAAATAATAGCCTCTTTTGGCTGAAAGGTCTGTTATGTAGACTACTTATGCAAGTCCACCTAAGGACACCTGCTACATAGTCAGGCAAAAGAACTCTTAGAAATTTTACTTTTTTATTACTAAAAGCCAGTGAATGTTTATGGAGATTCAAATTTCCCAAAGCATAGATTCTTCTATATGGAGAGAGGTACTTGAATATGGAGAGGATAATCCCAATCAAGATTTCCAAATAATTGGATGAATGTCACTCTTGTGAATGTATAACCCAAACATAGGGAAGGTAAATATAAACCATAGACTTGAATCGTTTCAGATCCTTAAAAAGAGTATGGGACAAATATGTTAAGGATGACTATTTTTGCGGATCTCTACACATCATCATTAATACCAATAAGGACAAAAGAGGTTTTCCCCCCAAGAATGAAGTTTCCACTATTTGACAAACCTATTAGGGGGGTTGAATTATGCAGTGCAACTTAAGGGCATTGTCTGCATAGTCAAATAATATCATCTTTTGGATAACAGGTACATTATGTAGAATATTTATGCAAGGATGCCTAAGGGCACGTGTTGCATGGTCATGCAAAATAATTCCTAGGTATCATACATTTTGTGACCAGAAGTCAAGAAAAGGGTTATGGAGATCTGTAATTATTTTAGGTTAGGATTATGACACATGAAAATGGTTATTGTCTAATGCATGAAGGATATACATAGACCAATGTTGACCATAATCATGTTGTGGTTGGTTCTGAAATTTAGATCTTGGACTTCACTACATATCTAATTAGGATGAGAATCAAGACATACGTAGTTCTTGAAATATAGTTTAATGTCTTGTGGGATGATAGCGTAGGAGATCTTAGTTTAGGGTCATAGAGATCATACCGTATTGGGGGTGACTCATTGTGTGTTTGTTATAAAACTGATGTGAATAAAGGCCATGTTTTTTATACCACATTCATGTGATCACAGGGTGACTTTTCAGCCAAGGGACTGAAAGTGGAGTTTGGGGTTAGGCCCAAAGCCTTGGGGCTGGATTCAAGGGATGCTCGAACATTCCTATGTATCCCATAGGGATGGGAATCAATCCATACATAGTTATTGAAATATCTTTTGTACATATTTTGTTCGTACATGTGACTGGTGAAAGGGGACTTTTGGTGCAATGATGGTTGGACCCAAAATTAATGGTTCAGGCATTTACATGTATGAATGTAGTCCTTGGAATATGAAATGATTGGAAATAAATGTCAATAATGATTCCCTCTCAGGTGAGGGTGTCAAAGACTATTGTAGTTTATTTTCATACCGGATAAAAAGTGTGAATAGTTTAAGGTCATATGCATGGACCAGTGCTGCACAGTTTACCGTCATGTAGCTAGGACATTTTTTCATGCAGTTTAATGCCTTGTAGTGATGACAATGGGGGACTGTATAGTTTAACTTCATATATAAAGTATGATGGTGAACCAATGTGAAGATATTGGTTTGGGGGGGGGGGGGGGTTCACGGATCAACATCGTATGAGATGGAGGTGAACCAACGTGAAGATATTGGTTTTGGGCTTCAACCTCAGAAGGTTGCCTACGTACCCATCCAAGAAGGCAAGGATCAAAGTCCACGTAGTTTGATTGATAATGAATTGGTGATCGAGTTGTACTTGAGTACAATGACCTGAATATGGTGTTGGGACTTACGTGTGATTAGCGGTCTAGAGAGGGTGTTATAGTTGAAGCTTACTCTAAGCTCGCGTGATTCATGCTCGGTGTGAGAAACAAGAGGTAGCAACAACCCTAACGATGCATAGTTTAATGTCATATGGGACAAAGGGTGTTGTATAGTTTAGCATTATGTATCTAGGAAATATTGTTTTGCATTTTAACGTCTTTCAGGACATGTGCACAGTTTAATGTCATGTAGGACGTCTAAGGGACTTTTTACAGTTTAGCGTCATGCAGGACGATGCACAGTTTAACGTCATGTTGGATGATGCATAGTTTAACTTCATGTAGTTTGATGCACAGTTTAATGTTTTGTAGGACTATGCACAATTTAACATCATGTAGGACGATGCACAGTTTAACATCATGTAGGACGATTCATAGTTTAACATCATGTAGGATGACAAAGGGGACACAGTTTAACATCATATTGGATGAAAGAGGGGCTATGCAGTTTAATGTCCTATAGCAAGGGAAAAAATAGTTTAAGGTCATATACATGGATCATTGCTATTCATTTTAATCTCTTTCAGCAAGGACAAAGGGTGTATTTGTGTTACACAAAATACTTCTTCAAAAATCATGCATTGATTGGAGTTGTATTGAGTTCTCCATCCATTGAGATAAAAGAATAATCTCCATTGGAGTATACCCTATGTATTGATTAAGGCCCTTCCCACTTTGGCTCAATATATGGAGGTTTCTTTCCTGGTATCATTGGAGTTCTAAGGACCAATACCAATTCTCCTTGAATGAATGAATAAAGACAAACTTTTTTATTGAAATCCCATGTTATTCAATTCTGATAGACTTCCAAGTGGTGAAGGGTGCACAATATTTGTTCATCTAATCATTCCAATTAATCAAATCACTTATGAGATTGTTCATTTGTGGATAACTGATCAAAAATGGCTACTCTGAGAGAAGGAAATTGAACCTAAATAGGTAAGACTGCTTCTGTTCCATATACCAATGAATATGGAGTTGACTGTGTAGCAGTGCGGGTGGTGGTCCGATAATCCCATAAAGCGTGAAAATTTTTATTAGTCCATGATTTCTTATCTTTATCCACCATCTTATATATTATTTTTGAAAGAGTCTTATTGAAGGTCTCTATTTGGCCATTGGTCGTTGCATGATACCGAGTTGAATGGTTGTATTAGATGTTGTATTCTTGATACAACTTTCTCACCTTGGATGAACAAAAGTTGGTGCCATTGTCTTTCAATATTGTATAAGGGACACCAAATCTGGTAATGATGTTAGACTTGATGAAGCTAACAATTCCTTTACAACAAACTTTTTTTAGAGGTATTTCCTCTTCCCATTTGGAAAAGAAGTCAGTAGTAGTAAGAATATACTTAAACTATTTGGATGTAGCCGGAGGATAAGGTCCTACTAAATCCATTCCCAATGTGGAAAATGGCCATGAGTATTTATATGTATAATGAAACTCTGGGGGTTGATGACTGAAGTTGGCACATACTTGGAAAGAATGACACTTCTTAGTGAAATCAACACAATCTTGCATTATTGAAGGATGGAAGTATCAAAGCCATAAAATTTGACCAGAAAGTCTATGTATAGACTGGTGGTCACCACAAAATCCTGCATGTACTTCATTCTTGATAGCCATTGTCTCTTCACCATCAATAAATATGAAGATAATTCCATAAAAACCTCTCTTGTAGAGAATTTTGTGGCGATTTGGGCTACCATAAAGAGTGAAATTTACCACATGTCGCTGGACTTGTTGTTTCCCATCTCTATCAGGTGGGAGTGTTCCATTTTGAAGGTATTACCTGATAGGTATCATCCATCCTTTAGTATGACCAAATTGTTCAGAAATGGGACTGATTTCATTGATTTCCACTGTTCTGATTTTAAAAAAGGGTGAAACTACATGACAGTGGGAAATACTGATGATTTTTTTGTCCCGGTTTGGATCTACCAAGGCTATTGCTACCATAGCTAGTGAATCGTCTTGGGAATTTTGTATCGTGGGACATAAGAAAATGTTGGTTCCTATGGAAATTCCTCCATTAACTCTCTAATGTAATCGCACAAAGGGATTAACTCTTCCTTTCTGATGGCATAATCCCCATTGATTTGATTGATTACCAAATCTGAATCACCTTTAACCTTCCAGTGATTAACCTGTGCCTGAAGCGCTAATTACAAGCTTGTGATGAGAGCCTGATATTCTACTTTATTATTTGTACCACCTTCTAACAATAAGAAGGAATAGGGTAGCACTGCATTTTCTAGGAAAATAAGCACGATTCCTAATCCAACTTTGTTGAATTTAGGATCTTTCATTTTCATCCCTGTTGGCCTTCTGGAGGCACCATCAAAGTACATTTCCCATGTTTGAGTATTATCATGAATAGAGAATACTTCTTCACCAGGAAGTTCAATATTTAATGATGTATATTCTACATATGGGTGTTCAAAAAGGAAATCGGCTAGAGATTGGCCCTTTATTTCCTTTCGAGACACATACTAGATATCAAACTACTGCAAAATAACTGCCCACCTTGCCAGACATCCTGTAAACATTGGACGACTGAGGATAAATTTGAGAGGGTTATTGCGAGCTACCAATTGGACCTCATGATGTTGTAGGTAGTGTCTCAATTTCTGAACTGCAAATATTAATGTTAGGCAGCACTTTTCAATACTTGAATATCGAGTTTCTTCCTTGAGCATAGTCCATCTAAGATAGTAAAACTTGTTTTCTTTCCCAACATCATTATTTTGGGCAAGGAAGGAACCCAGTGATCCCTCTAAAGCTGTCACATATAGAATAAGTGGTATTCCTTAAATTGGTGAAATTAATACCGGCAGACTCAAGAGATATTTTTTGAGAATATCGAATACTTCTTGACATTATTCAGTCCACTAGTAGGTGACTCCCTTCTTCATTAATCTGGTGAAGGGAAAACACTTAACTAACAAATTGGCTATGAAACGCCGAATATAGGCCAAGTTTCATTGAAGTGCTCATAATTCCTTCAAATTTCATGGAGGTGACATGTCAAGGATTGATTTTTTCTTCTTAGGATCAACTTTGATACCATGAAGGCATAAAAAAAAGCCGTGAAATTTTCCTGACACTACTACAAAAAACTGTCTTTATCAGTGATCAAAACGGGCTTTATCATAGATAAAAAGGCACTGTAAAGCTTAGCACTGATAAAGGGGGGTCCCCTTTATCAACTCTTACTGAGCACTGATAAAGGGTTCCTTTATCAGTGCTAAAAAATGCACTGATAAAGGCCACCCTTATCAGCGCTAAAAACACGCTGATAAAGGGAGACTTTATCAGTGAAAAAAAGGCGCTGATAAAAAACCCCTTTATCAGCACTAAAAGAGCACTGATAAATGTGTGTTTTATCATCTCTCTTTTAATAATGATAAACAGATCCTTTATCAGCACTTTTTTAGTGTAGATAAAGGTTTAGTTTATCAGTGCTTTTTTAGCACTGATAAAGGCTCCCTTTATCAGCGCTAAAAAAGCACTGATAAATGCCATGTCTGCTGCTACAAAAAAATCTGCAGCGGCACACCCAAACACCTAAAAACAATTCAGCATCTCAATAATCTAATTAGACCAAGTATACCCATACAAAATTAACACACAAATCATAAGCTAATTAGACCAAGTATACCCATACACCATTAACACAGAATTCATTAGTAAATTAAGTAAATAAGAATTTAAATTCAGAATTCATGGGGTTGGAGGAATTTTTTTGGGGTTTGGGGTGGCTGTTCAAGGGGTAGGGGGTGTCCGAGGGGTGGGGGTGTCCAGGGGGTGTGGGGGTGTCCAGCTGTGGGGGGGGGTGTCCATGGGGGTTTCTAGGGGGTGGGCTGGTGTCTAGGGTGTTGGGGGGATTTCCAGGGGGTGGGGGTGTCTAGGGGGTTGAGGGGGGTCCTAGGGGTTGGTGGGGAAGTCCAAGGGGGTGGGGTGGTTTCTAGGAGGGTGTTATGGGTGTGTCCGGGGGGATAGGGGTGTCAAGTGGGTGGGGGTGTCCAGGGGGTGGGGTGGTCCAGGAGGATGCCAGGCTATCCAAGGGGGTGGGGTGGTGTCCAAGGAGGGGGGTGTCCAGGTGGGGGGCTATATGTGGGGTTTCCAGGGGTGGGATGGTGTCTGTTAGGGTGGGGGTGGCCGTCCATGGGTGGGGGTGGGGGTATCTAGGTGGTGAGGTGGTGTCTAGGAGGGGTGGGGGTGTCATCCAGGGGGGGTAGTGGTTATTTAGGGTGTGGGGTGTCTGGGGGGTGGTGGGGTTGTCTGAGGTAGGGGTTGTCCACGGGTGTGTACAGGGGTGGGGATATCAAGGGGGTTGAGGGGGCTTTCCACAGGGTGGGGGTGTCCAGAGGGGGGGTGTCCAAGTCGTTGGTCAGTTGTTGTTTTCACTTAAAATTGTGTCCATTTTAAATAAAACAGAGACACTTTGAGTGATACCAGACACATCATGCCCAAAATTGAGGCGGTGTTGACTCGTAATCATTGAAAATGACTTTTGGATCATTCTCCTATAGGATCATATAATCTAAAAGTGTTTGGTCAGATTTTCGTATGTCAGTTGTTGTTTTCACTTAAAATTGTGCCCACTTTAAACAAATGAGTGACCCTTTGAGTGATACTAGACACACCATGCCTCAGATTGTGATGGGGATGACACTTACACATCACAATGGACTTGTGGATTGTTCTCCTAAAGTATCATTACAATCTGAATTTATTTTCTCAGATTTCCGTACATCAGTTGTTGTTTTCACTTAAAATTGTGTCCATTTTAAACAAAAACGAGACACTTTGAGTGTTACCGGATACACCATGCCTTGGATTGAGGCAGGGTTGAATCATACATGTCCTCAATGCACCCATGTATTTTTCTCCTAAAGGATAAATACAATCCTAATTCGTTGGTCAGATTTCCGTAGGTCAGTTGTTGTTTTCACTAAAAAATCTGTCCATTTTAAATAAAATAGAGACCCTTTGAGTGGTACTGGCGACAGTGTGCCTCATATTGAGGTGGGATGACTTTTTCATGTCACAAATGACCTGTGGATCATTATCATAGAGGATCAACACAATCTTAATGTGTTTGGTAGAATTTTCATAGGTCAGTTGTTGTTTTCACTTAAAATTGTTTCATTTTAAACAAAAGAGAGACACTTTGAGTGATACCAGTCACATTGTGCCTCATATTGAGGTGGTGTTGACTTTTACACGTTGTAAACAACCCTTGGATCGTTCTCCTATAGGTTCAACCCAATATTAATGCGTTTTGGTCATATTTCCGTACATCAGTTGTTGTTTTCACTTAAAATTGTGTCCATTTTAAACAAACGAGAGACCCTTTGAGTGATACCGGCCACACCGTGCCTCGGATTGAGATGAGGATGACTAGTATATGTCTCAAAGGACTTGGGAATCGTTATCCTAAAAGATAAATACAATCCGAATGTTTTTTCTTGGATTTCCGTACGTTAGTTGTTGTTTTCACTTAAAATTGTGTCCATTTTAAACAAAAGAGAGACACTTTGAGTGGTAATGTCACGACCCGCCCTCGGGGCCCATGTCGTGACTACCCCAAGCCCGCCTTCCATAGGCCAGGGGCTGACGACTAGCACCAAGGCGTAAATCCCAACAAAAAGGGAAGGCATTTCCTTTGATAAGTAAACAACCACCACAGAGTAAGCAAGCGGAAATGTAAACACTAAGTAAAAACAGAGTACAACTGAAAGTGCGGAAAGGTAAATGGGCCAGTATACAAACCCAAACTGAAAGTAAAGTACAACTCGAAAGGGAAAACAACAACTGTAATGTAAAATCCTCTACACCGAGCCGTCCACTAGAAATCCCACCTGAAGGGTGGGTACAGATAGCTCCACTGCTCCTCGGGTCCCGTCGTCCGCTCCGAACACGTCCCGCCTAGTGGTCCACCTCCAGGTACCGTCTTGCTCTGCAAGCCTCAGCCAAGATCAACGTTGTCCGTCGTCTGCAACCAACACAACGTAGTGCGGGCATAGCCCGTGCAGGGGTGAGTATAAGCTACTCAGTAGGGACCCCGAGACCCCTGAAGGTCTCCCAAAATCCACAAAGGATAAACCACAAAGGTAAGATACAATCACGAAGTAACAACTGACACTGCTTAGGTATATGCCCATACATATACCTAAGTCATCAATTCCAATATGCTCCAACCTCCGAGCCCGAGTACAACTCAGTCCTCATAGGAAAGTATACGTATTCCACACAGGAAAGCAAAACGAAATCCACACAGAATAGCACAACACAATCCACACAGGAAAGTAATAGGATTCATCTCACACAAGTATACTTCTTCAAAGGACGATAAAGATGATCTCTGATCCATCTAAGTCGTCGGACCCACGAAGGATCGATAGGTAACTAACCCCCGCAAAGACCCACACAGGACCGGGCCCACACAGGACCTGTAGGCGATGGTTCACACAGGACCGCTGAGCGCAAAGACCCACACAGGATCGGACCCACACAGGATTGGGCCCACACAGGACCTGTAGCACTGATCCATATAGGATCGCTGAGTGCTGTAGTCATCTTCGAATCCACACAAGATCTCTGTACTGTCGTCGTCGCAGTCACAGTAGCAGTAGCAGTAGCAGTAGCAGTCACAGTCGCAGCCAGCACTAGGGTTCCCGCACACAGCAAGCTCGTTCGGGAGGGTCCGCTCCACGAGCTGAGAGTCTGATACATCAACTGTCACAAAGTCCAGAGTTGATGTATCCAAAAGTTCCGTATCGTCAACGGGAACTCAACGCAACAAACGGCGCGTCGATCGGACGCCCAGTCTGAGAGTTATTGGCTTATTCGTCCCAAGGGCCCGGTTGGTTTTTAAGGCAAAATCAACCCGACCGTACTCCACCTGCGTCCAAACCTCAGGTGGAGTATGCCAAAAGATCCGTCTCACTAAGAGGAACACAACAAAGCTGACGGCACGTCATTCGGATGTCTGTAGCTCAAGATATGAGTGTTTCCGCTCCGAGGGCCTGGTTGGTTTCGTGTACGAACCAACCCGGCCGAACACAATGTATTCCGAAACATTGAGTGCAATATACCGAATCGACTGTCTCGATCCAAGAATCCCATCGCCGCAGATGTTTTGTCAATCGGAGGTCCGTAGCTCAAGTTATGGTCAAAAGACCGAAATCTATACGAAAACGGGGGGTCCGGGTCCGGGCCGACCCGGCCCGGTCGGCGGCGGTCTGGCGCGGCGGCGCGGTCCGGCGCGGCGGCGTGGCCTGGCCGGCGGCAATGCGGCCTGGCGCCGCACGGGTGCTACGCGCGGGGGGCAAAGCCCCCGCTTCTTCATTCTGGCGGCGCGACATCATGTCGCGCCTTTGCCAATCAACGGCCCCCCTTCGTGGGGGCCTGCCGTTTGGAAAAACGGGGGGGGGGGGGGGCGCTGCCCCCCCCCCCTTGGTGTAACCGCGGCCCCCCCTTTATGGGGGGGGGCGGTTTTGGCCAGCCGGGGGAATTTATTCCCCCGGTCCTTCTCCCTTACGGTCGGCCCAACATGGCCAGCCGGTTCTTCCACAACAGGACCGGCAAGGCCGGTCCCCCTTCCGGCTTCTGACACCGGCGACCCGGCGAGCTTCCGGTCCTCTCGTTCCGCCGCGGCCCGGAACCGGCCGCGGCCTTCGCCATCCGGCGCGGTGCGATGGCACCGCGCCCCTCCACCGCGGCCCCGCTCCAGACGCGGCGCGACGGCGTCGCGTTCATGATAATCCTTCCACGGCGCGGCGCAACGGCGCCACGCAATATAGCCGTGCGATTCCCGTGTGGTGCGACAGCACCATGCCTTCTCGTTCATCCACAATAATATAAAAATAATCTAAACAAAGGAGGGGGAATTCGGCCGTGTTTGTGCGGTCCGACCCCACTCTCGTTAGACGATAACACTTAAATATTTATCCACCAGATTATCATGCTAGAACCAAGAACGAGATTAAGTAATTAATCAACAACAAACCCATAACTCGGTTTTAAGTACGATGATCGTCAACGACCCGCGGAAGACAACGTCACGGAGGTCGGGCGTCGCGGTAATCGTTCTTCAATTCTGTTGATGAAGATGTACATCCGAAGAGGTACGTCGTTGGTGAATCTTCGTAAGTCGACGAAGCAAGTCCGATGAGGAAGCGGTGTTCCCTTTCGTTGACACGGAAGGCGTCGTCGATCTTTGGAACAACCGGCTACGAAGAAGAGAGGAGCAGCGTTCTTCGTTGGAGCTCGAAGGTTCTTCGCGTTCTTCGTCAAAGTTGAAGAAGAAGAAGGAGCTCCCAAATCCTCTCAAGATGGCTAAACGAAATAAAATAAGCTAAGGCTTATTTTATTTACACAAACATCAACTTGAATTTCAAAGGTTTGAAATTCAAAACAACCCACCTTAATTAAATAAACCAAGTTGTCAAACATTAATTTAAGGGGGTTATAGGGGATTTTTGAGAGAAGATGAGGAGTTGGGTTTCATGTGGGCCACACCACACTTAATCCTCCCAAGGGAGGTTATGTGGATGTGGGTCCCACCTTTAACTCCCTTTGGGAGAAGTTAACCAACAAAATAAAAATAAAAAGTGTTTCCACATTTTTATTTAACTTCTTATAATTTCTCCCAAAAACTAACTTTCGTCCCGCATAAAACGCAACCTCAGAAAAGGTCTCCTTAAGCGAATATCGGTGCTGTGAGTTCGTCGGTGCCCTCGGATTTCAATTCCGAGCACCGGATCAAAAGTTAGAAATTCCCGCTCGTTCGTTCACTGAACGTACCCGAGCCAAACTTCGGAAATTGATTCTGGGCACTCCAGGCCTCGGAATCAGGTGCCGTCAAAAACCGCGCTCTTGTAAAATTCCAAAGAAAATTAAGAAAAAACTTCCCTTTAATTTTACAGGTCTTTACATTACTCCCACCTCAGGACTTTACATCCCCGTAAAGATACATCAAAAACTAGGGAAACAAATGAGGGTACTGAGCACGCATCTGAGCCTCCCGCTCTCATGTTCTCTCCTGGAGGTTCCCGTGCTGCCATCTGATGCGCACAAGAGGAATCGATCGCCCACGTAGGACCCACTCATGTCGATCCTCGATCTCCACCAGGACCTCCGTAAAAGTTGCCCCATCGTCAACGTCAAGCTCCCCATGGTCAATGATGTGCGTCGGGTCGTGCACGTATCTCCTCAGCTGAGACACGTGGAAGACGTCGTGCACCCGGTGCAACTGAGGTGGTAGAGCCAGGCGATAAGCCACCTCGCCAATCCTGCTGAGTACCTGGAAGTGTCCGATGAAGCATGGAGATAACTTGCCACCTCGGCCAAATCTCCGTATACCACGTCGAGGTGAGACCCGCAAGAAGACGTGGTCACCATCCTCGAACTCTAGTGGCCTCCGCCTCCTGTAACCCCTTCCAAAGCAGGGAAGTAAAGCGAGCATCTCGATTGGAGACGATAGATTATGGCACGCCGTGGAGCCGCACAATCTCCTGAACGTAGAGACGTCCCAAGCACTCCACTGAGCCCTGATCTCTGATGGGTAAGAAGTGTGCCGACTTGGTGAGTTGGTCAACAATCACCTAGATGGAGTCGTGACCTCTGGAAGTGCGTGGAAGTCCATTCACGAAGTCCATAGATATTCCATCCCACTTCCACTCCGGGACCTCCAAGGGTTGTACCAAGCCTGCTGGTACCTGATGCTCTGCCTTCACCTGCTGGCAGGTGAGGCATCGAGAAACGAACTCTTCTACAGCCTTCTTCATGCCCAGCCACCAGTGCTGTCGTCTGAGATCCTGGTACATCTTCGCCACTCCTGGATGTACCGCCAAAGGAGAAGTGTGAAACTCTCTCAGCACCTCCGCTCGCAAAGCGACTGGTACCATGGTGCGTCCTCTGAAAAGGATGTCGTGCTCTGCTCCAAGGGAGAAACCATCAGGTGCCTATCCCGAGGATATATGTACACGACGTGTCTCACAGTCAGCGTCCTCACGTTGTGCCTCTCTGACCCGCTGTAGTAGTGGAGGGGTGACTGTGAGAGACTGGAGGAAGGCTGCTCCATCTCTATCCACGAAGGATATCTTCAAAGAGGCTAGCTGCTCCGTCGCCTCCTCAAGTAGCTGAATGCACGTCCTTCTTCTGAGGGCATCGGCTACTACGTTCCCCTTCCTAGGAGTATAGACTATCTCAAAGTCATAGTCCTGGAGGAACTCGAGCCATCGTCGCTGTCTCATGTTCAGGTCCTTCTGCGAGAAGATATACCTGAGACTCTGATGATCAGAAAAGACTATAAAGCGCTCGCCCATCATATAGTGCTGCCATGTCTTCAGAACGAAGACCACTGCTTCCAACTCCAGGTCATGGGTAGCATAGTTCTGCTCATGCGGCCTCAACTGACGTGATCCATAGGCGATCACTGCCCACTCCTGCATCAGAACACATCTGAGCCCGATCCCTGATGCATCGCAGTAGACTACGTACCCTACTCCCTACTCAGGAAACCCCAAGATAGGTGCGCTAGTCAACCTCTGTCTCAGCTCCTGGAAGCTCTGCTGACATCTGTCAGACCACACGAAGGGTTTCCCCTTCCTCCTTAACGTATGGAAAAGCTGCAAAGATTTCTCCTTTGCCGAAAAGTGAAATCCGGTCTCATCCCCTGGATGAACCACGTTCCTTTCCTAATACAGTCAATCCCGTCATGATTAGTTAATTCATGGCATGGATGATGTCGTAAGGCCTCGACGCTGCTACCAAGAGATCCAACCGTTAATCTCGCCTCCAAGGGTTGAGTCACACTGTCGGCATCAGTGTGTGGTCATTGGGTTTCCTCCAGTAAGAATCTCGCAAGTGAGGGTCAAGTCAACAGTTTTTAACCGGCACCTCTTAGTAAAAACAAACAAAAGACAAGAAAACAAAAGTCACCAAGGCAAGTATCTTTTATTACTTCAACTTAAAGTATAAGGACACAAGGCAAAACAATCTACAAAGCTAGAGGCATTATGGGCAAAGGCCTCTATGCCTGGAGCTAGTCCCGCACTAGTCCACCCGCTTCCGGAGCTCCAAGATCGTAAGCTTCAGCTGCCTGAAGTTGTGCTCTCCCCTGAGGTCGGGGTGGACCTCCTGGTGGTGGTGGTGGTAGAGCCTCAAAGCGTCGCCCACCACCTGCTGCTCGGCCAACTCCTCTGCCTCGTCCTCCTCCTCCCTGCAGACCGCCATGGTCGAACCTGTGCCTCGGCCTAGGTGGTTCCTCAACCGTCTGCTGCTCCTCTGCATGGCGGGTCGGGCAGTAACGAGCCATGTGGCCTTGCCCGCCACATGCATAGCACTGTCTTCCACTCGAAAGACTGGCTCCGCGCTGTGTGCCCTGCACTGCTGAGCCAGTGTCCTGAGGTCGTCTTCCTGAAGGTCTGGTCTGCCTGGACCCCTGAGTCATCCGTCGACTGCCAGCCGCAGAAGACTCTGCCACGTGCCGCCTTGCGATGGGTCTCGGCGCTGGTGTAGACTCAGCAAGGAAGCTCTCGATCAAAAGGGCCTGCTCCAGTACTCCTGTCTGAGTCGGTATGATGAGGGAGATCAGCGATGCCCTGATCTCGTGTCTCAAACCCTGCTCGAAGGTCCGGGCCCGGAAGAATGGGTCCCGTACCATGTCGGTCGAGTAGCGTGAGAGATCAATAAATCTCTCCGAGTACTGAGCGACCGTCATGCTGCCCTGCCGCAGCTGAAGAAGCTCCTGGATACGCACCCCACGAAGGGTGGCTGGGACGAACTCTGAGCGGAAGAGGATCTCAAAGTCCGTCAATAGAAGAGATGCCTCATCGTGCACCTGGAGCATCAAGCTCCACCATCGGCCCGCTGCTGCGTGCAGTAGGCTCGCAGCGAGGATCACCATGAGGTCTGCAGGTGTCCTCACAAGCCTAAAAACTCGTACAACTACCTCCAGCCAGTCCTCGGCTGCCTGGGGGACCGTCTCCCCGCGAAACCTGGGCGGTCGATGGCGCTGAAACTCATGCAGTGCGCTGAGGCGACGTGCATCGTCAGCGGCTGGTGCTGGAAGCATTGGTGGCTCGATGGGTAGAGCTACCGCCAGTGCCACTGCTGACAAAGGGCCCTGCACCGAGGCCTCGTCGCTCGGTGGGCTGTCGTCACACTCGACTCTCGGAACCCTAGCTGGCTGCCATCGTGGGGCCATCCTGAAAAGGAAACAGGTGCGCCACGGTCACAACAGTATACCCGGTGAGCTGATATAAAGTATTCACAAAGAAAACTTTGAAACACACACGCAATCAATGTTTTCGTGCGTTAAGTCGGAAATCAGAAGTCAGGGTCCTGGTGTACGGATACGTCGGCCGCCGCACCAACACTGGACTCCCTGGACTGATAACCACACTCAATACGCTAAACATTATTGATTCACATAGAAAAGATCAGAGTTCGCGGTAGAACCAAACTCCTTTGATACCAATTTGTCACGACCCGCCCTCGGGGCCCGTGCCGTGACTACCCCAAGCCCGCCTTCCATAGGCCAGGGGCTGGCGACTAGCACCAAGGCGTAAATCCCAACAAAAAGGGAAGGCATTGCCTTTGATAAGTAAACAACCACCACAGAGTAAGTAAGCGGAAAAGTAAACACTAAGTAAAAATAGAGTACAACTGAAAGTGCGGAAAGGTAAATGGGCCAGTATACAAACCCAAACTGAAAGTAAAGTACAACTCGAAAGGGAAAACAGCAACTGTAAAGCAAAAGCCGCTACACCGAGCCGTCCACTGGAAATCCCACCTGAAGGGTGGGTACAGATAGCTCCACTGCTCCTCGGGTCCCGTCGTCCGCTCCGAACACGTCCCACCCAGTGGTCCACCTCCAGGTATCGTCCTACTCTGCAAGCCTCAGCCAAGATCAACGCTATCCTTCGTCTGCAACCAACACAATGTAGTGCGGGCATAGCCCGTGCAGGGGTGAGTATAAGCTACTCAGTAGGGACCCCGAGACCCCTGAAGGACTCCCAAAATCCACAAAGGATAAACCACAAAGGTAAGATACAATCACGAAGTAACAACCGACACTGCTTAGGTATATGCCCATACATATACCTAAGTCATCAATTCCAATACGCTCCAACCTCCGAGCCTGAGTACAACTCAGTCCTCACAGGAAAGTATACGTATTCCACACAGGAAAGCAAAACAAAATCCACACAGAATAGCGCACACAATCCACACAGGAAAGTAACAGGATTCAGCTCACACAAGTATACTTCTTCAAAGGACGAAAAAGATGATCTTTGATCCATCTAAGTCGTCGGACCCACGAAGGATCGATAGGTAACTAACCCCCACAAAGACCCACACAGGATCGGGCCCTCACAGGACCTGTAGGCGCTGGTTCACACAGGACCGCTGAGCGCAAAGACCCACACAGGATCGGACCCACACAGGATCGGGCCCACACAGGACCTGTAGCACTGATTCACGTAGGATCGTTGAGTTATGTAGTTGTCATCGAATCCACACAGGATATCTGTGCTGTCGTCGTCGCAGTCATAGTAGCAGTAGCAGTAGCAGTAGCAGTCACAGTCGCAGCCAGCACTAGGGTTCCCGCACACAGCAAGCTCGTTCGGGAGGGTCCGCTCCACGAGCCGAGAGGGTGATACATCAACTGTCACAAAGTCCAGATTTGATGTATCCAAAAGTTCCGTATCGTCAATAGGAACTCAACGCAACAGACGGCGCGTCGATCGGACGCCCAGTCTGAGAGTTATTGTCTTATTCGTCCCAAGGGCCCGGTTGGTTTTTAAGGCAAAACCAACCCGACCGTACACCACCTACGTCCAAACATCGGGTGGAGTATGCCAAAAGGTCCTTCTCACTAAGAGTAACACAACAAAGCTGACAGCACGTCATTCGGACGTCCGTAGCTCAAGATATGAGTGTTTCCGCTCCGAGGGCCCGGTTGGTTTCGTGTACGAACCAACCCGGCCGAACTCAAAGTATTCCGAAACTTTGAGTGTGATATACCGAATCGACCGTCTCGATCCAAGGATCGCATCTCCGTAGACGGTTCATCAATCGGAGGTCCGTAGCCCAAGTTATGGGCAAAAGATCAAAATTGATACGAAAACGGGGGGTCCGGGTCCGGGCGGAACCAGCCCGACCCCCCCCCCCCCCCCCGGGTCGGCCCGAACCGGGTCGACCCGGGTCCGACCCGGCCCGGCCGGCAGCGGTCCGGCGCGGCGGCGCGGCCCGGCTGGCGGCGGTGCGGCCTGGCGCCGCACGGGTGCTACGCGCGGGGGGGGGGGCAATGCCCCCGCTTCTTCCTTCTGGCGGCGCGGCATCATGTCGCGCCTTTGCCAATCAACAGCCCCCCTTCGTGGGGGCCTGCCGTTTGGAAAAACGGGGGACGCTGCCCCCCCCCCCCTTGTGAAACCGGCCCCCCCTCACGTGGGGGGCCTGCTTTGAGGAAAACGGGGGGGCGCTGCCCCCCCCCCTTGGTGTAACCGCCCCCCCCCCCTTTATGGGGGGGGGGCGATTTTGGCCAGCCGGGGGAATTTATTCCCCCGGTCCTTCTCCCTTCCGGCCGGCCCAACATGGCCAGCCGATTCTTCCTCAACAGAAGCGGCAAGGCCGGTCCCCCTTCCGGCTTCCGACACCGGCGGCCCGGCGAGCCGCCGGTCTTCTCGTTCCACCGCGGCCCGGAACCGGCCGCGGCCTTCATCGTCTGGCGCGGTGCGACGGCACCGCGCCCCTCCGCCGCGGCCCCGCTCTAGCCATGGCGCCTTCGGTTCCCTTCGAAGCGGCGCGACGGCGTCACGTTCATGATAATCCTTCCACGGCGCGGCGCGACGGCGCCGCGCAATATAGCCGTGCGATTCTTGCGTGGTGCGACAGCACCACGACTTCTCGTTCATGCACAAGAATATAAAAATAATCTAAACAAAGGAGGGAGAATTCGGTCATGTTTGTGCGGTCCGACCCCCCTATCGTTAGACGATAACACTTAAATATTTATTCACCATATTATCATGCTTGAACCAAGAATGAGATTAAGTAATTAATCAACAACAAACCCCTACCTCGGTTTCAAGTACGATGATCGTCAACGACCCGCGGAAGACAACGTCGCGGAGGTCGGGCGTCGCGGTAATCGTTCATCAATTCTGTTGACGAAGAGGTACGTCCAAAGAGGTACGTCGTTGGTGAATCATCATAAGTCAACGAAGGAAGTCCGAGGAGTAAGCGGCATTCCCTTTCGTTGACACGGAAGGCGTCGTCGATCTTCGGAACAACTGGCTACAAAGAAGAGAGGAGCGGCGTTCTTCATTGGAGCTCGAAGGTTCTTCGCATTCTTCGTCAAAGTTGAAGAAGAAGAAGGAGCTCCCAAATCCTCTCAAGATGGCTAAACGAAATAAAATAAGCTAAGGCTTATTTTATTTACACAAACATCAACTTGAATTTCAAAGGTTTGAAATTCAAAACAACCCACCTTAATTAAATAAACCAAGTTGTCAAACATTAATTTAAGGGGGTTATAGGGAAGTTTTGAGAGAAGATGAGGAGTTGGGTTTCGTGTGGGCCCCACAACACTTAATCCTCCCAAGTGAGGTTAATTGGATGTGGGTCCCCCCCTTTAACTCCCTTTGGGATAAGTTAACCAACAAAATAAAAATAAAAAGTGTTTCCACATTTTTATTTAACTTCTTATAATTTCTCCCAAAAACTCACTTTCGTCCCGCATAAAACGCAACCTCGGAAAAGGTCTCCTTAAGTGAATATCGGCGCTGTGAGTTTGTCGGTGCCCTCGGATTTCAATTCCAAGCACCGGATCAAAAGTTAGAAATTCCCGCTCGTTCGTTCACTGAACGTACCCAAGCTAAACTTCGGAAATTGATTCCGGGCACTCCGGGCCTCGGAATAAGGTGCCGTCCGAAATCGCGCTCTTGTAAAATTCCAAAGAAAATTAAGAAAAAAATTCCCTTGAATTTTACGGGTCTTTACAGGTAATGACCACACCGTGCCTCGGATTGAGGCAGGGTTGACTCATACACATCCCCAAAAAACTCATGGATCATAATCCTAATGAATCAATACAATCCGAATGCGTTTGGTCAGATTTCTGTAGGTCAGTTGTTGTTTCCACTTAAAATTTTTTCAATTTTAAACAAAAGAGAGACCCTTTGAGTGGTACCAGCCACACCATGCCTCGGATGGAGGCGGGGATGAGTCGTACACATCACAAAGGACTCGTGGATCGTTATCCTATAGTATAAACACAATCGGAATGTGTTTGGTTGATTTTTCGTAGGTCAATTGTTGTTTTCACTTAAAATTGTGTCCACTTTAAACAAAAGACAGACACTTTGAGTGATACTGGTCACACTAGACCTCAGATTGATTCGGGGTTGACTCATACATGGTTCAAAGGACCCATGGATTGTTCTCCTAATGGATCAACACAATCCAAATGCTTTTGGTCAGATTTCCTTAGGTTAGCTGTTGTTTTCACTTAAAATTGTATCCATTTTAAATAAAAGAGAGACACTTTCAGTGATACCGGCCACACTGGGCCTCGGATTGACACGTGGTTGACTCGTACACATCGAAAAAGACCCATGTATTGTTCTCCTAAAGGATCAACACAATCCGAATGTGTTTGGTTGGATTTTCATAGGTCATTTGTTGTTTTCACTTAAAATTGTATCCATTTTAAACAAAAGAGAGACAAATTGAGTCATACCGGCCAAACCATGCCTCGGATTGAGGTGGGGTTGACTTATACAAGTCTCAAAGGAACAAATTATTTTTCTCCTATTGGATTAAGAAAATATTAATGCATTTGGTTAGATTTTTGTAGGCCAGTTGTTGTTTTCACTTAAAATTGTGTCCATTTTAAACAAAAGAGAGACACTTTGAGTGATACCTGCCACACCATGCCTTGGATTGAGGCTAAGTTGACTCGTAAAGGTCAAAAACGACCCATGGATCATTATCCTATAGGATCAAAACAATCTGAATGTGTTTGTTCAGATTTTCATTTTTCAGTTGTTGTTTTCATTTAAAATTGGGTCCATTTTAAACCAACAAGAGACCCTTTGAGTGATACTGGCCACACTGTGCCTCAGATTGAGGCTGGGTCAACTCTTACATGTCACAAAGGACCCATGGATTATTATCCAAAAGTATCGACACAATCCTAATGCGTTTGGTCTGATTCCCGTAGGTCAGTTTTTGTTTTCACTTAAAATTGTGTCCAATTAAAACAAAAGGGAGACACATTGAGTGATACCAGCCACACCGTGCCTCGTATTGAGGCAGGGATGAATCGTACACATAGGAAAGGACCCATGGATCTTCCTCCTATAGGATCATGATAGTTCAAATGTGTTTGGTCAGATTTTCATAGGTCAGTTGTTGTTTTCACTTAAAATTGTGTTCATTTTAAACAAAATAGAGACACTTTCAGTGATACCGACCACACCGTGCCTCAGATTGAGGCGAGGTTGACTCTTACAAATCTCAAAGGACCCATGGATCGTTATCCTATGGGAGAAACACAATCTGAATTTGTTTGTTTAGATTTTCGTAGGTCAGTTGTTGTTTTCACATAAAATTGTGTCCATTTTAAACAAAACAGAGACACTTTGATTGATACAAGCCTAACCATGCCTTGGATTAAGGTGGGGTTGACTCCTACACATCAAAAAGGACTAATGGATCATTATTTAATAATATAAAGACAATATGAGCATATTTGGTTGGATTTCCGTACGTCCGTTTTTGTTTTCACTTAAAATTGTGCCCATTTTTATAAAACGAGATACTCTTTGAGTGATACCGAACACACCATTCCTCGGATTTAAGCTAGGTTGACTCATACATGTCACAAAGGAAACACGGACCGTTCCCCTAAAGTATCAACACAATCCGAATGTGTTTGATTGGATTTCTATAGGTCAGTTATTGTTTTCACTTAAAATTGTGTCCATTTTTTTTAAAAAAGACACTATGAGTGATACCGGCCACACCGTGCCTTGGATTGAGGCGGGGTTGACTCATAAACATCTCAAAGGACCCATAGATCTCTCTCCTATAGGATTAACACAGTCTGAATGCGTTTGGTCAGATTTTCGTAGGTCAGTTGTTGTTTTCCCATAAAATTGTGTCTACTTAAAACAAAAGAGAGACACTTTGAGTGATACCGGCCACACCATGCCTCTGATTGAGGATGGTTTGACTCATACACATCTCAAAGGACCCATGGATCAATATACTATAGGATCAGGACAATCTGAATGCTTTTGGTCAGATTTTCATAGGTCAGTTGTTGTTTTCACTTAATTGTGTCCATTTTAAACAAAGGAGAGACACTTTGAGTTATACCAGCCACATTGTGCCTTGGATTGAAGTGGGGTTTACTCGTACACATCTGAAAATACCCATGGATTTTTCTCCTAAATAATCAGAACAATATGAATTATTTTGGTTGGATTTTCGTAGGTCAGTTGTTGTTTTCACTTAAAATTGTGTCCATTTTAAACAAAAGAGAGACACTTTGAGTGATACCAGCCACCTCGGGCCTTGGATTGATGTGGGGTTGACACTTACATGTGGTAAAGGAACCATGGATTGTTATACTAAAGTATCAACACAATATTAATGCGTTTGGTTGGATTTATGTAGGTTAGTTGTTGTTTTCACTTAAAATTGTATCCATTTTAAACAAAAGAGAGACACTTTGAGTGATACCGGCCAAACCGTGCCTCGGATTGAGGCAGGTTTGACTCGTACACACTTCAAAATACCCTTGGTTCATTCTCATATAGGATAAAGACAATATGAATGTGTTTGGTCATATTTCCATATGTCAATTGTTGTTTTCATTTAAAATTGTGTCCATTTTAAACAAACGAGAGACACTTTGAGTGATACCGGCCAAACTGTGCCTTAGATTGAGGTGGGGTTGACTCGTACACATTTCAATGGATCCATGGATCATTATCCTATAAAATAAATATAATCCAAATGTTTATGGTCAGATTTTCATATGTCAGTTGTTGTTTTCACTTAAAAGTGTGTCTATTTTAAAAAAAAGAGAGACACTTTGAGTGATACTGGTGAAACCGTGCCTCAGATTGAGGCGGGTTTGACTCGTACACGTTGAAAAGTACCCATGGATCGTTATCCTATGGGATCAAGACAATCATAACATGTTTTGTCGGATTTTCGTAGGTCTGTTGTGGTTTTCACTTAAAATTGTGTCCATTTTAAACAAACGAGAGACACTTTGTGTGATTCCGGCCAGACCGTGCATCAGATTGAGCCCGGGTTGAATCGTACACATCCCCAACGCACCCATGTATCATTATCCTATAAGATCAGCACAATAAAAATGTGTTTTTCAGGATTTCCGTATGTCAGTTGTTGTTTTCACTTAAAATTGTGTCCATTTGAAACAAAAGAGAGACACTTTGAGTGATACCGGCCAAACCGTGCCTCAGATTGAGGCGGGGTTGACTCGTACATGTCACAAAAGACCCATGGATCATTCTACTATAGGATAAACACAATCCAAATTAATTTGGTTGGATTTACATAGGTCAGTTGTTGTTTTTACTTAAAATTGTGTCCATTTTAAACAAAAGAGAGACCCTTTGAGTGGTATTAGCCACACCATGCCTCGGATTGAGAAGGTGTTGACTCATACACATCCCCAACGCACCCAAGGATCATTCACTTAAGGTATCAACACAATATGAATGAATTTGGTTGAATTTTTGTATGTCAGTTGTTGTTTTCAGTTAAATTTCTATTCATTTTAAATAAAAGAGAGACACTTTGAGTGGTTCATCATTCTTGCATGTTGTTGGTGCATATCATCTATTAAAATGGGAAATTTAATCATTGGAGAAAGGATGTTTTATTTAATAACAATTACAATTTTCCTACGAACATTTACATACAATAATGTATCATCTTTTGATCCCCTAAACCCCTCTCAAAAATTACCACCAATTGTACACGTCCCCAAGTCAGATCTTCATGCTATTTGTGTACAATCTTCCATCAGGTATGTGGCCCACTCATTTCTGAACAAATCAATATTGTTTTGTGATTATGAGTCTTTTCGGAAGTCAATGTAGTATTGAAAAATATAAAAAAAATAATTAATAATTAAATTAAACTAAATAGTAGTTGTTTTTGAAAATACCTCTTTAGGAATGATAGTTTGTTGATGAAAAAAGATTTCTTTCATAAATTAACAAACATAATAACCGCAATCATTATCGTTTGTTTGTTTTGGACCCTACAAAAAAATTGACCAATAGAAGAATAAGTAACTTGTGTTTAGATGTTTTTGGATAGTGAAATTTTAATATATATACCCTGATATTTGTCCAGACGTAGTACTTGATCACCTTCTTATGTTTAGCCCCTATCCTCATTCCTTTTTTAGACGATATTGATACACCGCCCTATCATAACAAAATCATCAGTAAAAGATAATATAAATTATATTACTTGATGTTTATACCTAAAACGTAGGATGTAGTGTCTTACATATTCACAAACTCCATCATGTGTGGTTGGTTTGATGGATATACTTGCTTTGAATCCAGAAAATAAATCTTTGGAGTATCCAAGTTCACTGAAATTAGCATCCAATGTTTCCTAAAAACATAAAAAGGTATAAGTGATAAAAGATGTGAAAATATAATTGATATGCTTTAATTGTAGAGTTTTATCCCTGAATGGTTGGTATAAATAAGATTATGTCATCTGTAATCTTTCTTTCAAATGTTTTCAGCATTCCCTTCACTATTTAATTATTTTTTGATGGCTCTAATTTCGTTAGATGTGATGTTGTTGTATGAGGACTAACGAGTCCAAATTTTGGCTCATGGAAAAATTCCTTCAACTGTTTTTCATATATATGTATGTCAATAATATAAAATTCATTTACTCATAATTTTCACATTAGATCAACTTTTAGAAAATCAATTCATGGAAACGTACCTCATATATATATTTACAACTGTGACACCTAGCCAACCATTTTCAAAAATCTCATTTACATTTTCAGCATTAATAAAATCTTTAATATCCTCTCCGTATATATTCTCTTCGAAAACCACTATATGACTACTACTACTTCTTAGGTTCATATCCACATGAGTCTTCAATAATAGTAAATGTGGATAGAGAACATGGGGTGTTATTGTGCTTTCAGTAGCTCCTTGGGATCTATTGGTTGATCCTTTAGATGGTTTTGAGCCAACGGTCGTCACCCCCTTCCCGTTATCCATCTATAATAAAATTCATTGGTTCGGACCCTTTTTCTTTAATTGTTAAAGGTTAGGATTGGAAAAAAAAGGAAATAAATACCTCTTTGGCTGCATGTACTCTTACAAGTTGTGAAATTCATGCAATGAATGTCCCAATAGCCTTTTCAACCGTATGAATATCATAGTCATCAAGTGGAATAGGTAGCTCTATATTTGGATCATGATCTACAGTAATCGTCACTTTCAGATGATCTTTCATAATTGGTCTATTATGCAGCGTGTCATCTAGGAAGTTGAACACTCTAGCGCTTGCTACAAGTTGATAGGTGGTTGTTGATAGATATAAATCACAATCCTTATCAACCTATAGAAGATCAGTACAGGAAAAGTATCAGTGTTTTTATGATTCACATTTCATGAGAACAATTATTACAATATTGATTACCATGGATAAGATAGCTCTTTGAGGGGAATGGCATGCTTGAAAGCTGGTGGGGGTGGGGAAGGATCTTTACGCGCTGGTTGTTCATGAGTTCTATCTTCTCCTTGCTTCCCACCAATAAAATTTTCTAGGAACTCTACCTGCCGTTGCAATCATTCTTCAAGGGCTTCTAGTTTTTCTCTCATTTGTTTCAATGTTTCATCTCTATCATCTATTTTTTCGTCTCAAAATATACTCGGGGTGTCACCCTAAACCCCGCACCTCAGGCACGACCGTATTTTTATGGCTGCTACAAAGCTTTCAATAATAGGTCTGCATCTGCTACAGGAGTAGATGATTCTTGTGACTGTAGGGTATAGGAAAATAACTTATTATTTTTATGTAATAGCAATTTAAAACAAATATTTTTATTGTTGTGTCATACTTACACAAATTTATCACACTTTTTGTGTGTCCTAATCTACTAGCTTCCCTTCTTTATTCACATGCACCTCCTTCCAAAGCACATGATGTGGGATAGAAGTGTCTTTGGTTTTAGACTCATCAATCTACATATAAACATCGAAATATAATTATGAAGTTGTTTATTGGAACCTAATATTATTACTGTAAATATAAAATACGTAACATTTTCTTTTCTAGTGAAGCGTACTCCATCCTTTCTTTACGATAGAGGTATGTTGGTTTTGATGGACGTTCCTTATTTTCATTACAGAGTTACTATTTCATAAATAAAATATTTCCAATCAAAGTGACAAATACATGTATCCTCAAACAACATATTATCACCCACAATGTACCTGAAACTTCTCATCACCACGGCGGCCAATAAATTCATCCCATGCTTCTTGGGATATCAGGTGAGCATAGACAATGGGTGGGTATGGGTTTATTTTACCTTTGGAATCTTTCAGGTGACATCTTGTTAAAATAGTGCGAAAACCTTGACGAATCCTTCTTGAAAGCCTTAGTACATAATCCTTTTGTGAATTGTATACTATAAATGTACTCTGAAAGATATTCATAAGAGTAAGAAATTGTTTCATTATTTTATTTTCTAGTAAATTAAAGAAATAAATTCATAATTTTACCATAATTTCTTCCCATATCACAACCTTTATCCTGGACACAACTTAGTGCCATGAATCTATGTCAATCGGCACGCGTTTCTGAGTGAAAACTCCAATGTAACTACTAAACATAGCCTTGTTGGGATTCACATGTTGGACTCATGCATTCCATCCGACATCAAATTTTATGCCTTTTCTTTTCTCCTTAAGAACTTTGACTAACACCGTCAAACTACAACACACTTAGGTTTTCTGCAACGTTGGTCCTTCATTCCCGACCATTTCATCGATATCAACTTCATCTATATGTTCAAATGAAATGGTAGCAACGGAATCTGTTGATGGTTGTTGGACCTCAACACTAGGAGAAGCAGGAGCCGTAGTAGCAAGAGCAGTAGCATCCACAACAGGAGCAGCAGCAGCAGCAGCAGCAGCCGTAGTAGGAGCAGCAGCAAGAGCAGCAGCAGTAGCAGCAGCCGTAGTAGTAGCATCTTGAGAGACTTGTTCGGCCTCGAGGTTAGGAGAACCAGAATTTGTAGAAGTCATTATCTGCAAAATTAGTTGAACAGTTAATTTAGATTACATAAATTAATTAATGATAAGATAATAACATGAGATATCAAGATCTATATTACAAACAAAATATAACCAGTTTATTAAACTCTCTTTATTTATTTTTAAAAGGCTAAAGGGATTTGACACCTCTGTCAATTATTCAAATCCCTTCATTATGGTCTCCTCTAAAAGACAAAACATCATCTACATTAGGACCACTCAGAAAAGATTGCGATGTACCATTGAAAGGATCATCCTCAACTAAATTTTCATCAGAACCTTCTGTAGTTTTGGATGATAACAGAACAATCGACCACTTTCAATTTGAGGGATCTGGAATATAAAAAACTTTTACCGCTTGTGACGCCATTATAAACTGTTCATCTTTGTACCCTTCTTTACTAAAATCAACTTTCACAAATCCCCAGTTATCTATTTTAACACCACTATTGTTATCAATCCATTTGCCTTGAAAAATCAGCAATTGGAATGTCATATAATCCAACTCCCATATTAGTTTGATAATGCCAAAGTATGACATATTTTCATAAATTGGATTTCTATCCTTACTAACAGAAACATGCATCACTTCAGCCACTAGTGTAACTCCACTATTTTTCATGGTATTATCATCATCATGTTCATATATATAGAATGTATAAACATTAATTATATAACCACTATAAGATAATACATACACACTTGGTCCAGCAGCTAGCAATCAAAGTCCTTCTAAAATTGAAATTGGATTTTCATCCAACTACTTAAAAATATGGTCTTGAAACCATCCTATAAACTGGTGATTATGTGTATTAGATAACCATTTTTCTGAAGTTGATGGATTCAAATGCCTAAGAATTTTTGTGTGAGTTTCAATATATGGAGTAACCTCCCAACTGTTATGCAAAACATAAAGGTGGTCATGCTCCCGATCTGTAATAATGATTGTCACAACATCTCTTCCAGAAATTCTTTCACCCTTAATGCGTCAAGTTTGACGAGATTTCGGGAGACCAATTCTTTCAACATCAGATAGGTATTCGGTACAAAATTCAATGGCTTCCTCAACAATATATCACTCTACTATACGACCCTCTGGACAACTTCAATTTTTGACATACCCTTTCAAAATATTCATATACCGTTCAATAGGATTCATCCATCTATAGTGCACAGGACCACAAATTCAAATCTCTCTCACCAAGTGAATCCTAAAATGAATTATCATATCAAAGAATGTTGGTGGGAAGAACATTTATAATTCACATAATATTATGACAATTTCTTTTCCCATAGCTGGAAATTTTACCAGGTCTAAAACATTAATATATATATATTTGAAAAAGAATCAAAGTTTGGTTAAAATATGATGAGCATTCTTGAAAAAAATGCAACGTAAAGCTATTGGAATTAGATCTTGCATCAAAAAATGTAATTCATTTGATTTTAAACCTTTTAACTTCAAATAATTCATTGACACAATTTTCTTGATATTTGATGAATACCCCTCTGGAACCTTTAAGTCATTGAAGAAGTTACAAAACGGATATCTCTCCTCCCTAGAAGGAGTATAACCAGTTGGAGGAAGAAACATTCGATTTTCACCCTTCACGGCAGCCAACTCTTCTTGTATTCCCTTTTCAACCATGTCCAACCTTGCCTTAATTCCATCCTTTGTTTTTCTAGGGGCATTTAGAAAAGTTCTGATAACACTTTCACATACATTTTTTCCACACGCATCACATCAATAAAATGTCTGACATATAAACAATTCTAGTATGGTAATTCAAAAAAAATGATTTCTTTTTCCAACTGATTTTCGTAAGGTTTTTCGAAAATGGTTTACCGAAAATAGTGTTCACATCTTTTTCATTCTCAAATAGCTGATCATCTGTTAATGGAGATGGTGTTGCGCATTGTTCTAAAATTCCATTGAATGATGTCTTCCAAGATCGGTACTTATGTCAACGAGGTAGAAATCTATGATGTCCTAGAAACACAGATTTCAATGAATGTTTCAACCTAATTGATTCTGTATATTTTTCACCCATGGGACACCCTTGAGTTCCTTTAATGATATCACCTAAAAAATTTCCGTAAGCAGGTAAATCATTTATTTTCCCATAAAACATCATTCTCAACTTGAAGTATTCCCTTTTATAAGCATCATACCACCTAACACCTGAGTCCCACAATAAATTCAAATCCTTGATCAAAGGAGCCAGATGAACATGAATATCATTACCTGGTTGTTTTTTTCCTAATATAAGCATAGATAACATGATGAATTTCCACTTCATGCATAATCAGGGTGGCAAGTTATAATTTACCAACATAACAGACCATGTACTATGAGTGCTGGTTTGAAAACCAAAAGGATTCACCCTATTTATAGATAACGCAAGATGAATTTTTCTCGGATATTTTCCAATTTCAGGATCCTTGTGATAAATTTTCTTCCATTTAGGAGATTTAGATGGATGAAGTAATTTCCCATCTTTATTTCTTTTATCTACATTCCACAACAACTGTCTTGCAGTTTCTCCACTTCCATATAGATGGATAAAACTTGGAATGATTGGAAAGTACCATACAACTTTAGTAGGATTGGATTCATCATTCTTGTATCGAGAATCACTACACTTTGGGAATTCCGTAAGTGATTTTTTCTCCTTGAAAAAAATATACAATCTTTCGGGAAGGCATGTATTCTTTCAAAAATCATACCCATCGAGCGTAGCATTCGATTAGCTTTATATGTCTATCTTGGGAGCTCATTATCTTCCTGGAGCATGTCATTCCAGAGAGAAAGTAGTTATATAAAACTGACATCACTCCATCCATTTCCTTCATTCAATTTATACAACTTCAGTATAGCTGACAATGTTGTATACATAGGGAAACCAACATACAATGGCCTATTTGCACAACTCTTTAACTTCTCATGCTATTTTGGGAAATCACAGAGTTCATCATCAATTGTCTTTATCATTTCCTCAATATGATTTTCATCATCATTGACATGTGTAATCGCATCCTCCATATGGTCTTCTTCATTATCCATATTTGTATTCATATCTGATGATCCATAAAACGCAGTTTTATCCCATCCAGTAGCTACATTCGCTTTTTCTCCATGTTTATTCCAACATTTATAACTTCGATCTATTCTGTGACATATAAAATGTTTTTCCAACTCCTCTGGAGTAAGTATTCTTGAATAAAAACAACATAAACACGGACAAAGGATTTGAGAAGGATCCTTTGTGTGATCCTTTGCCAACTTGATGAACTCTTTCACTCCATTCTCATACTCTATTGTCAAACAATAAGCATCCATCCAATATTTATTCATCTTCATACTATTTGAATATAAAATATTAGTATTTATGGTTCAAGTACAAACAAAAAGAATTCCAAATATAGTATAAGATAACTAATTCCTTATAAAAATAGAGATTAATAGAGCCTAACCATTTTCAATAAAGTTTTAGAAACCAACAGAACCAGGATAGACCCCCCATCAAAATCAACACAGTTTCCAAACACATAGGGGTTCGTGGGGATAATCACTTATGTCATAGATGGTAAAACACACACGACATCATCCTCTATACCTCACCTACCTAAAATAAATATGGATGAAATCCAGTAGACAACTCTATAAGTAAAGAAAGGATTCTCATAATCTCTACAATATGTAATTCATTAAATATAATTACTTTATATTCATTATAGTTTCCTCAAATCACCCCAGTCTAAACACAAGAATAATCAAGAATTATACATCTACCACACCTTGTTCGCTGCCCTACATTCAATATCATCATTCCTAAATACCCATATATCTACACATACACATTTCCCAAACACATAAAAACCCATATCCACATTATAACCAAAGTACCCATATGGATTTGAATCAGGTTACTCGACACAAGTGGTGGTGTGTAAGAAATAATAAGAAAATATAATAATTATATAGTCACACATAAATATCAAACTGATTTTAATAATCCAATAAACTCAAGGTATCATTCCATCTATCAAAATAATCTGAAGGAGCCCATATGCGACAGTAGTCCCCGGTGGTGAAGGTTCCTGGGGAGGAAGGGGTGAACATGCACCTATCGGGGTTCGAGGTCAGTTCAATGAGGTTGAAGGTGGCCTGATTCTCCTACAAGGGTTCATTCCATATTTCCCAAACCATTTCCTGGTACCCTAGGATGTTAACCCACTACTGCTGGAAGTTAAACCGTTCCTGATGATCGTGCCAAGAAGATATGGAAACCAAGAGGGGAGAGTGGTTCGAAATACCTCAAGCAAGATTAAAAAACATGGTATTTGAAAATAGGTTAGTGGCTTTCATATTGGCTAGAAACCTATCCAATAGAATCGAAAAGTGGTGATGGACCCTGTAGTTGTTGCACCAGGTGAATATGTCACCTGAGAAGCTGAGATTAATGAGGCACTTTCTGGCCATGAACTGAACAAACTCCATGGTGGCCTTCCTCTGGAATGGGCTTCTAACTTTCCTTTACATTGGGTTGGAAATGACATTAATGTCACCCCCAATAAATACTGGATGGTGGTCGGGATCAAATGTATGTTTTTCACTCCATAGAGATTCCCTTTGAAGAGGGGTATAGCTTCCAAAAACAAAAGTCATAAGGATGGATGTGTCACCATTGGACACCTTTGTAGTGATGAATTGATTGCAATCTTGAATAGTCTCAATAAAATATTTATTGTGCCAAAATACCCATTTGTGTCTATTGGAGGGGTCAGAGTGTATAAATCCATGCAACGTAATCTTCTAGGAGAATTCTATGATTATTATATGGTCATTTGTGTTATTGGACAACAAAAACAATTACATTATGATTTTTGATTTCTATGGTGAAGAAGTTTGATTTAACATGGGCACTAAGACCATGAGCATTAACTATGAAGATAATAATTATGGATTTTATAGGGATATGGAATTGGATCTAGATCTAGTATCCTTATTGAAGTGGGAGGATGATCTCTCATTGAGGTCCCTTGATTTTGAACATGTTTATAATCCCTTCTGGTTGGTAAGATTCATATGAGTGGGAGATGAGGATCTAAAGGGGCAGGGGAAGGATGGGTAATAAAACATGGGGGCTAGTGAGGGAGTTCTTTCTAGATCTATGTTATTTGGAGCTGGATGACAGGCCCAGAGCCAAGGGAGACAGAACAAACACTGCTAGGAAGGGACCTTGCCACTTCAGTGAAGTAGTTAGTAACCTCAATGAGGGAGAAGGACAGATATGGAGGTAGGGGTGGAAAGGCTAGAAAGCTTGGGGGTATGGTCATCATGCCATAAAAGTGAAATTCTAGACAAAGTCACTTAGATAGAATTAAAGAAAGAAAGGGGGAACCCCTCTAAGAAAATAGGGTCCAAGCATTTGATGGCCTAGAAATGCATCAGAATTGGGTGGTGTTGTCCTTAAAGAAAATTTTATCCTTCATTCCTTACATTACGGTGACAGGGTGTTGGATCTAAGGGAATCGATGATACCTAGGAGGAATCTAGTGAAACTGGAATCAATGTCGGAAGGACCTTAAATTTTTCATAAACTTCACTTTGATAGTGTAAACTCATTGATCACCATTGATGATGAGCATATCAATCTTTCCACAAATAATAGGTTTCTCAAGAGATATTTCACATGAATAAACCATCCCTTTAGTCTGAGATATATGGATTTGAACTAAAAATCCAACATCCTAGTTATATGTTGTTAAATTATATGGTAACGTCCTCAGTTCATGATGTGAAACTATAGGCTTACCCTGTGTGATAAACACGAGATGCATCATATAATAAATATAGGATGATTTATGTTAGAACTATGTGTGTATTTATTTAAAACTACAATAGGATATTTAATGACGTGTTGACCCTTTTTCTTTAGCCCGAGTAACAAATCCACCCCCAATGATACAAGAATATGATGCCTCTTGTGAAAAATAAGAAACACCGTATGAATTAATAATATTATTCATCATGAGAAAATTATGTGATGATTCCAAAAAAACCCTATTGGTATCCTCATTTTGTGCAAGCCCCAATTGTATTTTTCCCACTATTGGGTTAAAATATATAATATATTTTTCTACCAATTCCAAACACACTCTTAGGGGGTGTAAATTCTAATAAAATTCCCATAGACTATTCATATGTTGTGATTCCCCTAGGCCCTGATATGAGGAATATATAACGGGAAGATCGGTAGACTGGTTTCATGTTTGAAATCCTCAAAACATGATGTTAAAACGTAGCCTTATCTAGTGTCATGTACATAATATGCCTCACATGATAAATATGATATGAAATTTAGTCCAAGCTATATGAATTTAAACTATGAAGCTTGACATCATAGTTTCTTGATGTGAAATTGTGTGAAATCTTGTCAAATCTATTCGACCTTAGACTAGAAAAACATCATCATAATCATAAGACATTCAAATGCATGTCTAAATTCATTTCCACATGATGTTAACATAAATGGTTCATGTCCCCATTTCATGATGTAAAACTATGTAATGCCTTTATCCCCCACTCGAGAGAGAACCCCCTCTTGGTGTTGGTCTCCAACCACAGTTATTTTTATAACTACATATGAATTTATTCCTAATAATAGGAGATATGTATGGATTTTTTAAAGTAATATATCAAGCCCAACCAATCCATTGATCATTTTTAGGGTTGTCCCCCTTTGGGAACATGTACAACACCTTCTAAATGGTGCCCCTATTCGGTGCATTCAAACACATGATAGGATAACTATATATTGTTCAAATCAACACTAAAAATATACTCATCACCTCCTTAAATATTTTAGTTTCCCTAAATTTGGATCCCCATCATCATATTGCATCTGAATGGGATCCCTATGGTAATGGTGTATGGCCTAAATAGGCTCACATCACACCTAAGTGAAATCCCTGATAGACCCCCAACAATAGATGGTGGTTCCCCTATTTCAAACATAGTGATGGAAAATGGAAAAAATAGGATCTCCTACTTCCTAGGAACACATATTGGAAGGGAAATATTTGGAAGAATGGTTTTTGAACCAGTGTTTCGAACATGTTAAATGTTCATCCTCAATCCATCTACCTCTACTCTTCAATCCAGACTATCAAGGAAATGATTTACTTCTCTACGTTTTTTACCCACACAAGTGTAACTATAACACCATTGGTAATAAAATTTCATGACCCATACACATCGATGAGATATATCAAATCCTTGGGATTAAATTACCATAGTTTCTAGAAGAGTATGTGTAACAGGGGACCAAAAAAACTTTGCACAACTGGTCTGACAACATGAAGATCGGGGGGGGGGGGGGGGGTGAAGTTCTAGCTACACGAAGATTGGGAGGCAGTGGAGGGTATTTTTAGGGTTTCAGTACCCTGAGATCTTTAGGTTGCGATAAAACGAGGACATTGTGTGAAAATGTTTATAAAATATGGGACTACGGTTTTATCAGTGCTAACATTTTAGTGCTGATACAGGTCTTCTTTATCAGCGCTTTTCTAGCACTGATAAAGGGTCTCTGTATCATCTCTTTTTTAGCACTGATATAAGGTGGTGCTTCCCTTGCCCATTTTTGTCGCAGTGGGAGGTTACCCAGAAAGCAAATTTCAAGGGGTTCATCTTCAAATTGTGTTTTCTAAGTTCGTTGAATATTATTTCTAGATCGTCCATGTGATCAGGATGTTGTCTAAATTTAACCACCAAATCATCCACATAACATTCAACAAATATCAATAAAAAGGGTTTAAGGATATGGTGCATGGAACGTTGATACGTTTCACTTGAATTCTTCAGGACAAAGGGCATTACCTGATAGAAAAACACACCTTAAAGAGATCTGAAGGAAATAGACTCTTCATCTTCTAGGGCCATTCATATTTTATTGTTCCCAGAGTAACCATCCATGAAAAAAAGAGCTTCGTTTCCAGCTATTGCATCAATTAAGAGTTCTATGATTGGAACTAGAAAATCATCCTTGGGACAATACCGATTAATATCTCTAAAGTCAATGAAAGCACTAATTGGTCCATTCTTCTTTTTCACAGGAACAATATTATCCATCCATTTGGGATACTGAACTTCTCTGATGAAGTTATCTTTGATAAGCTTATCAACTTCAACATCAATTTTGGAGGCATAATTTGGGTGTGTTCTTCTTGCGGATTTCATGAATCCTCGATGTTCTTTTGGAAAACCCAAATGATGAGTGGAAACATCGGGATCAAGACAATATATTTTTGTATAATTACAAGAAAATACAACTAGAGTTTTCTTTAGAAATGATGTATACATTTGTTTCTCTTCAAGATTCATGACCACACTAATTAAAGTGGGGTGTGGATCTTCTTTTGTACGCAGATTTATTTTTTTGAGTTCTTCTATAGTGGTAGAGATACCCTCTTCAAATGCTGGAGGATAATATCTATGATCTTCCTCTCCTTCTTCAATATGTGTTACTTCTTTTGTTTCTACATGCATAGTAGATGAAGAAGCATAATTTTCATGGTCAGGGGAGAAGTAAAAATTTGATCATCTTTGAGAAGAGGCTACCATTTATAACCTTGTTGATGATGAAGGGTCTTCCTAGGGTGATAGAGAGGAGATGATGGATTGAGAATCGACATCATTATTTTCCTCTAGTATTGTTATACCTTCTTTTGACCTAGTTGATGAGGTATAGAATTTCTGGATTTTAGAGGATGAAATAAAGATGTCTCCATCAAAGATTTCATTATTTCTTGGCAAATCAACAATTTCTCCCATGTTGTCTAGCTTGATTGTCGTAATTGACATTATGGAAGTTTCCATAAGAGTGTTTGGATTTAGATCTTTCCTATCAATTTGACTGATTGGAAACACATAATCTGTACTCACATGAATGAATGGGTTTACTAGAATCTTTTCCAAACCATATGGAGCAATAATTTTAGTGACCTTCTTTTCCATGGATTTTTTCGTTCCCTCCATGTGAAAAATTATGCCTAAATGTATTGAGATTCACATGTTTTTAATGGGGGCCTTGTCACCATACAATGTCTCAATTTGACCATTGAAACAATATTTGAGACATTGATGGTACGACGAAGTTACAACTGCATGTTGATGTAGCCAAGGTTTTCAAAGAAAAATGATGAAAGCTGTAACCTGAAAAACAACCATGAAATCAAATTAGATACAAGGTCTCTAAACTAAATTATGAGTGTAATTTCACCCAGAGGTTATTGTTCATTCTTATCGTATCCTTGAAACATCAATGTAGAAAGAGATAAATCAGATTCGGTGAGACCCAATCGATGAAGTGTACGAATAGGAATGAGATTGACTCCTGAGCCATTATCAATGAAAGATCGCCGGATTTCTATATCATTGACTTTTACAGATAGATACAAAGGTCTGATATGTCCATTCACAACATCATCTTCATCTTCATCTATAAAAGATATCACTGTATGGCATTCTACAAGATCATTCTCTATATGGTAGACCTCGGATGTAGCTTTTTCAGTTTTGAATTCTCGAGAACATGACAAAGCCTCAATAAGCACCTCCTGAAGATATTTTGATAGATTCAAGGCATCCAGGATTGATAACTTGGCTGGTACTTGGGCCCAATGCATCAAGACAACATACTTTTGGTCCAAATGTTTGCGTTTCTCATCATGAAAATATGGTTTTTCAGGTTCCTTGGAAGTTGATACATTGGAATTAGGGATTTTACACAAGTTTCTTATTCATGTTGATCCCACTAAAGGGATTTTCCATGAGTTTCCGCCACATATACAGTTCTAGCAGGGGTAGTATTGAAATAGTGGCTTCTGGAAAATCCACATCTTCCCCTATATCCTAGACCTCTATCTCATCCTATAATTCCTCTATTAGATACAAGGAACTTAGGCTCATCATAATCGAAACTGTCATCGGCATAAGGATCTATTAAATGAATCATGTTAATAGAACCAAAGACCAATTCTTCATCTGATGAAGATTTTACCTGCTTAACCAATTCAGTTTGTGCCGTTTGGTTGGGCGATGCTCGTGATTTTGAAGTAGATGGCATAAAAATGTTATAGAGTCAAAGATAACTTGGGATTTGACATGAACTCATCTTCTTCTAACAGCTCTTTTTCATCAAATTACCCTACTTCTTTGAGGATTCCTCTTCTGATAAATGGGGTTTTGCTGTGGCAGGCATAACAGAAGACAAAATTGGATGATTCAATTGTGTTCGTAAAATGGCATGAGTTCGGTAGATCATTTTCTTGACCATCCAATAATCATACTTATGCACATTTTTACTTTTGACTTCGTGTCATTTGCCTTCTTCCTTTGGATCATTAGCAGAAACACATGCTACTTGGGCTGAAGTACCTTTCAGTTTTACTTTTCCAGAGTCCACAATATTTTTCAAGAGGTCTCTAAAGACAAAACACTCCTGAATGGGATGCCCCAAAATATGATGAAATGAGAAATAGTTGGGGAGGTCTTGATATCCTTCCTTGTTCAGCCTTTTGGGCCTTGGAAACTAAACCAGATTGTTTTCTAGATCCGATATGAAGTAGTCAAGAAATTGTTCATTCCAAAAAGAATAAACATTATTCTTCAAATCTTCAAACTTTTTTCTCCTTTGATCTCTTTGATTATCTTGATGATGCGGCCATTGTTGTTGACACTCAGGAGGTGGATCCCTTTGATATGATGAAGGTTTTGAAGTGGAAGCAGGTACAAATGCTTGTTTAAGTGTAATTGTAGCAGTCTCTGCTTTCCCTACTATCCTTCCTGAAACTGATATAATTACATGAGTTTTAGCCTTAGTCTTTGTAAAAGAATATTCTATCTACTGAGCGATTTATGCAAGGTCATGAAACCCTCCTGTTTACTTCACAGGGATCAACGGTGTGCGTAATTCATGATCCATATTTTCCACACAAATTGGCAGCAACTCTTCTTGAGGGAGTTCTAAACTTAAGGAATATGTTAATCCCTTCCAGTAAACTATGAAATCTGAAACTATTTCATTTTCCATTTTCTTACAATTAGTAAGATAAAAATCTATCATCTTTGGTAATGTTAATCTAAATTAAATAAGGAACCCTTGATGGAGATCTTCCCACCCGGTAATTGAATAAGATTGTAAACTTGTATACCAGAAAAAAGAAGGTCCTTGTAATGAATGCAAAAAACCCCTGATCTTAACTAATTCTTGTTATTGAGGAATTCCCATCATAGTATCACAACAAGAAACAAAATGTGTTAAGTTTTGTTTTGGATCTCCCAAACCATTAAAAATTGGGAATGTGGTACTCACAAAATTTGATGGGGGGGGGGGGAATTGCATCCACCCATTCAGGGTAAGTTCTCTTCTCCAGTTGAACTGGTAAACTATTTACTTCCATAGCTTCCAACTGAGCTGTTAATGACTCAATGGTAGGCATTAATTATTGAGAAACATCTGGTTGAGCTTGGACTTGAGCAGGAGCAAGAACTGGAGTTTGGACGGGTGTGGCGACTGGTACTGTCACTGATGGTAGTATTTTCGGTTATTGTCGCATATAACCCATAGGATTAGACATGTGAGAATGTACATGTAAAGGGGGATATTCTTGATCCATCCTAGAAGATACAACAAATTCCCTTGATTTATTAACTCCAGCATGCTTAGGAGGAAGACTACCTTGAAGAAGTTCTGCATTTAACTTCCTTAACTCCTTCATTTCATCTTCTTTCTATGCAAACCATTCCTCTAATGAGATTGATTGGCCTTCTCCAGAGTTAGGGTGGAATGTAACCTGACTTTTTTCCTTTCCCCTTGTTGGACTCCTTCTGGAGAGGGGGCAGTTGGTTATTTGAAAGAATACCTAGATTCTGGGTAAGCCTTTGATTTTAGGTAGGCACACCTTCTTCATTTATTTCGGTACATACAACCTCTTAAACAGGAACTTCTTCATATGATTCCTCTGAGTGAGCAACATTTTCTGAGGGGGTCAGTGACAAGGGAATTGATGACATTTATCGATGCATAGCGCATTGCAACCCTTCTGTCAGTGCTTCTATGTTACTGTCTTCTTCTATGTCCTTTATCGGGCATTTCCTTTTATTGGTTGATCCCTCATGAACTTCTTGATGAACCATAATTTTAACATAATTTCCTAATAATTCGGCTATGTGTTACTCTGGTGGCTTCTTCCCTAATCTAGAGAAGAATGACTTTAACTGGGGAAGATATTGAGAATTTGAAAAAGTCCCTAGTCCGGTGGACTGGGGTTGTTCCTTTTTTTCCTGCTTAACTCCTCGAATCCTGTCTATTGATCCTGAGGGTTGGGTTAAAAGAGTCCCCACCCTGGCAAGATGAGGTGGATCTTGAGATGCTACATCTGAAACTTTCTTAAAAGCCCTTCTGATTTTGTGGATTTTAGTCTGGAAATTGGCCAAATGCATCATCCTACATCCACTCAAATCACCTGACTCAGATGACTATTGGATTATTTCTAACACTTCTGTCACCTGATGATGTGCATGATCTAAATGAGAATCATGTTCTATATTCTTATTTGCATGATGCAAGATTAATTTGACAACTTGTTCTTTATATGCCAGACTTTGGGAAGAACTAGTTGAGGTCTGTTCTTGAGCATGAATTTGATTATACACAAAACCAGTTAGATGTGGCCATCCGTGGGAAATAACATTGCATGAGACCACTTTTTGATGGATTTTTTGACTGGGTATCACAGTAAAGTACAATTCTCCATGAACACCCCATCACTTGATATGAATACTAGATGGGGAATTGGTAATTAACTGGCACAACCTTTTTAATGCACCAAGGCATGCACACTGAAGGGTGCTCTACTGCTTTTCAACATTTGGATGTTGGAAAACTGAGAGAGATGCTAAGTCAATTTGGCATTTCAACCCTTCTATTATCTTGACATGATTTTGATATTCGTCATAAGATAATATTTTCTCTTTTAAGCGGAAAAGAGTTTTCTATATGTTGAGACGAATATCGTGAATAAAATCTTCTGTCAACGTTTCTGGAATATCATACTGAGATTCAGCCAAAGGCCAAAATGTTACCAGTATTTCACCTTTAACCAGTTGTATTCTCAAATTCAGAACTTCCTATTTGTCATTTTATGAAGATTATTCTACTTTATTGGACCAAAGATGGTGCTTCTTTGTTGATTCATCAGATTCAACAAGATTGGTAGAGAATGAATTTGTCAAATTAGAAGAGAATGACCCTAGGGTGGTTCGAAGAATGACCTACACTGCGAGATAACTTCATGATTGAGAAAGTATTTCACCTACTAGAAGTAAGGCATCAGACATGACTGGCTTCACATTTGCATGTGCCTCAAGATAAGAGGGATTTCTCATTACTTCATTGTACATTGAAATTTTTTCCAGGAAATGTGAATCACTAATGCAGAGAGAACATTCATAGATAAATTCATCATCATGGGGAGGACCACCATGGTGGGTTACAACAAAAGATGAAACCTTTTAGTACTTGGTCTTATGGGAATGTTGAGGGTTATCGTGGCTCTCATCTGAAGATGATACTTCAAGATTGACTGAATTTTCATGAAGCAAGAATTCATGAAGAAGTTTCTGATGATGACCTTCGGTATTATTGTTGTTACTTCTGGAATTTTTAAATGAGGGAGTAGAATTTTCTTCTGTAATAGATAATTGTCTGAGGGCTTCAAGAACTACAACATTAAGAAAGGCCTTATTGAAGATTGACTCTTGATTTTTTAACTGTGTTGGATGGGTCTTTTTCTTGGATGCCCTCTTACTCACTTTGGAAACCACTTTTTGACGAAAGTGGTTATTATGGGCAGGTGTATGTGCATGCTCAGGAGAAATGGTCAGGTTAGGCTGACTATATCCATTTACATTATGTGTATGTGACTGACTTGATTGTCTGTATGATATGGGGAGTACGCCCCATGACCCTCCTAGACTAGAACATAGGTGTGTATCTTCTCCAGGGTGACATGTTGATGATTCACTCCACTGATAGGGATAGATTTGTGTTTTTTTCCTGTGATGTCGCTGAAGTTGTTATAATATTCTTATAGGTATCCAAAATATGGGCAGGGATTTGCTTTTGCTCTTTCACCATTATCAGAATGTGTTTGGTGACTTCAACTACCAGAACAAGAATATATATACGTTTTGTGTTTGGAGTAGGTGTGTGTTCCTTATCCTGTCCTCCTTTTCTTGTTAGTGAATTTTGACAGTACTCATTTGTGGGGGCAGAAAGTTGCGTCTGCCTCTTGTTTGTCATTAGGGATTTCCAATTGACTTCTCCATGTGATACCAATCAAGACTGTTAGTTAGCTTGAGAAATTGCTGGTGTATGTGCCTGCTGATTGTTCTCCACAAAATATGATTAATGAACTTCCTTCAATACTATTAGATGATACTACTAACATAATTGATGACAGTCAGCAGGTGTATGTGCATGTTCATAAGTGGTCACCACATTTGATTGGCGAGCTTCTTTGGATGCAGTCAGACGAGCCTGCTGACTGGATGTTGAATTATAAATAGGTGTATGTGCTTGCCTAAAGTACTTCATTGGAATTGCCTAGTAGGATTGATGGGTTTCTACCAGATGAGTCTGTTGGATAGCAGCATTAGGATGGATGAGTGTATATATCCACTCATTGTTTTCCATCAATTTAGATTAGTGGACTTCTCCGGAGAGAGAAGAGGTAAGAACCTACTCCCTATTTTCCAAATTTTGCCTTTGATGGTTCATCTTGTGTGCTCGGGTCTGAGGAACCTGGGCCGAACACCTAGAGGTGATACCCTCATCATGTTGAGGGTGCACTACCGCACAATTTTGGCGGTGATTGTTGATGGGATTCCTCAGGAAGGACTCTTGTATTCTTGAACTGAGGCCTTGAGTGACCTCTTCATTCACCTCCTAGTAATATGGGAGGGATTGGTTGTTTTTTTCCGAGGATAACGACCCTAAATGGTAGGAGACGGTGGTTATAACTGTCTACTTTTGACCACTGGTCATCGCTATCTGGACAACCAGGGTGAATTGTTAACTTGGAGGGCTTTTCGAGCAGCCTCCAGAGTCGAGATGGTACCATGTTGATGGTATTCCATCACCAATGCATTTGAGGGCAAACATTGAAGACAATGAGTAGGTGATGTCTTCCTCAGAGCGGATGAGGATCCATTAGGAGTAGTAGCCGAGGAATTCACAGGGGTGAACTTTAAAGAATCCATTCTTTGTTGCAAAGAGATTTTGGAAAAGAGTACATGTTTGATATAGCATACATAATCAAGATAATTCTGGATGGACTACATCTTTTGGATGAGTACATATGTTATTGATTACATTGTTGGCCCTCCTATTGAGTTTAATATGGTCCTAACAAATAAGTAAAACAGCATTTTAACTTGGTTAAGGATTCACATCGCGTTCACCATTTTTGTTTCTTCTGGAAATGGGGATGACCTTGTTTGTTTAAGATCCAAACATTCCAATCGGTTTCTAATGGTTTTATTCATAGAACCGGAAACATCCAATGATTCTATAATCATTTAGACCTACTTTCCAAAGGTAGGTTCTCATTAGTTGTAGACCGATGAGGCATAAGAATTTGCATTGGTTGAGAGGATGGGAGGTCAGGCTCATCACACCCTTTTGGGGGAAATTATTACCTACTCCGAGACTCTCTTATATATTTAAGTTATGTTCATGAATCCTTATTAATTCACCAAGTATTAAAATGTGTTTTCCCTTAGATTTAGCAATCAATGATTTGATATGTATGGGATTTAGAGAATCTTTTATATGTATTTGAGGTTCTTCATCGATGGATAATCATCCATATGTATTAGATATTCTTAGTCAATGGTATCCTTCAATACATTATATAGAAATTTCTTGGTCATTATGATGACCATACAGGTTTTAAAGCCACATAGTGGGGCACTTGAAGTTTATTGTCATTTATAATGACATAGATTATTTCAGAGTTGGGATCGTACCCACAGATGGGCTACCTATGTATCCTTGTTAAAAATGAATCAAAACCCATGTAGTTCGATTAAGAATTAAATAGTTTAATGTCATATGGGATGGAGAAGAATTAATGAAAGATGGTCTTGAACCTTATAAAGGATTCCTACTTATTCAAATTTTAAGGCAGAGATCAAAGTCCATGTATTTTGGGCAAAGAAATATGGGTTTTATGCATAGTTAATTACCCGAAAAGAGATTTCATGATTACATTTACACTCTAAGTTCATTTGAGTCATGATCTGTGTGAGAAACAAGAGGTATCAGTAAATTTTAAGATGGTGCCACAAAAGATTCAGTCACAATAAATGATGTGGGGATTACGTATGTATGATGGCACAAGTAAATGAAGACCAGGACATAGGAAAGAAGCCCAAGAGCAGGGTCCGTAAAGGTATTTGTACTTTATGGCGATTTTGAATTTTAACCTGGGACATACTACTAAAAAGGAATCCCGAATTAAGAGGGACATAGGATTGGGTTTTATTCCTGAAAAGGGATCCCAAATCAAATGAAATTAAGATTGGGGCTTACTCCTAAGAAGGAGGCCCAGGTTAAGGGGACTTTATGACTGGGGCTTACTCCTGAGAAGGAGGCCAAGGTTAAGGGGACCTTATGATTGGGGCTTACTCCTAAGAAGGAGGCCCAAGCTATGGGGACCTTATGACTAGGGCTTACTCAAGAGAAGGAGGCCCAGGTTAAGGGGACTTTATGACTGGGGATTACTTCTGAGAAGGAGGCCCAAGTTAAGGGGAACATATGACTGGGGCTTACTCCTGAGAAGGAGGCTGAAAATAAAAAGATCTTCTCATCTTAAAGGATGAGGTTATATAAGAAAACCCCTAACTGTGGTGATATAAAACTTGTATGTTGTGAGGTTTTGGGAGAGGTTCTCACAGAATTCTTTTCAGATATGGAATCCAACAAAGGAACCATTCCATAAATGGCTTTGAAGAAGGTTTTGAAGATTATATCTTTAAGAAGAGAAGTGGATTTGAGGAAAGGGGGTGACTAGGATGGAGGTGCACAAGTATTGTTCTGGTGTGCAAGTCATAGTCGCGCAAGTAGACTTGTGCGACATGAGTCACCTTGGGCGATTAAGAATCCATAGGGTAATACTTGGGTGACTTTGAACTCATGCCCTTAGTATCATCCCTAGAGGCTTCCAGAAGGGTGGCACGCAAGTTCTCTTTAGAGGGAAAGGTGGCGCGCAAGTTTCTTCATTTCCCTTAATGGGTGAACACTTAGGCTGGAATGTATTGATGAGTTCTGACACCTGGGCCTTATTCTTCCACTTTAGAGATTCCATTCTAGGTAAAAAATTACCTTAGAAGTGTTTGGAATACGTCAGACAAAGACTTGGGTGACCATAGCTTGAATGTGAGTTTCCAAAAATTCTTCCTCGAAATGGGGGGCCCACAGGGGCTATTTATAGGCTACTAGGCACCATGGGAGAAAAAAGAATAGGGCGCGCAAGTGACATACGCAGTGTGCAAGTGACTTGCAAAGCACACAGGAAACTTGGAAAATGCCCTCAAAATGGGTTCTTGGTCCATTCCTTTGTCAATTTTTGATGTTCTTTAAAGGGTGACCCTCATTATGCTTAAGTTATTCCCCTTTTCCATTCTCTGGACTCTATAGCGGAAAAGAGCATCAACAACTCCTAAAATTTTTTATGTTTAAACCTTCCTTTCCTTTTTCGTTTTCTCTAGTGGACCACTCCTCTCCCTCTCCTGTTGAAGAATCATCTCCCGAAAAAAAGTGATCCCGATATATCCTCCACATGGTCACAAAATCACTCACCATTGGATCCATCAGAAATCTTGAGGTATGGTCTACACTTCTATTTCTTATATTTTTTGTTTCTCTTATCCTTTGTTTTGTGATTTTTTTAATATCATTTTTTCTATTTTTAGTGAATTTGATGATTAATTTCATAACTCTAATTATAGCTTGAATCAAAGGCCAATTCTATATAAGTGTATCACTATGGGGACAAGGTATCTAGTATAGCTTCTTTCCTAATGTTTTGTTTCATTTTATAACCTGAGTTATTGTGTTGTGCACAGGTCTATTCTAGTGACACGAAAAATTTGTTAAATAAGTTATTATATATGGTTTCATGTGTGTATTATGAACCCAAATTAAAGATAATCACCTCCTAGTTTGATCTCTATAAACTAAGAAAATCCATTTGGGTGTGAATAGTCTGATATATCCTATTACCACTATTCTAAATTTTTGTCTCCATTTTAGGTGAACTTTCCCTATGGTTAATTCCTTGAGTTATAAATTGAATTTAATTGTTTGCTAAACCATGAGTTTTTCCCCACACCTCATTCTATAAATAAAATAGGTAAACTAATTTAATTTTTCAAGTACTTATGCATTTCCCCTATATATAAATGGATTATTAATTCAATTACATTGACAACATGTTAAATAATTTGGTAAATACTTTTTTAGTTAAACTGTATATATTTTCAAACCAAGTCATATCCTCACCTTATAATAAGGATGATATGAGCAGTTATGAATTATGGACCCCTTGGACGAGCTCCTCGGGCCTTGGTTATAATTTTTTATTAATTGTAAACATGTCGGGGAGACACTAGCTATGTCTGTAATGGGCTTACCGTGAGTTTTTTTACCTTCAGATTAATGACACTAGTTACCTAGGGGAGACCTCATGGATAGGCATAGCGGTATTTCCCTGAGAGAGACTCGGGCCCCTACATGTGATACCAAGGATGGTCCTAGAGGTCAGTTCATGATGTTATCACACCATTCCTGGAGTGACACTTGAATTTCATTCATGGTTTTCCTCGAACTAACTCCTATGGTATTGGTCAAATATAGTTCCCCTGAGCGATACTTGTGGTCCCACAAAGAATACCTTGGATAGGCTGCAGGTGAAACTACTCAAATTCAAATAATGGTTTTAAATAATAAATGAACCTTATAAATTAGAAATTTTGGTACATATCCTCCAAGAAAAATAATAAGATTGGGTAAATTCCATATTTTTATGTTATTCCACTCACCAAATTTACAGAGTATCCATTGGTTCAAACATTCATGGATTAGGTTGAAGAAGGTAAAATTGTACTTCTCCCCCAAGCCGAACCTAATATGATGTACTTATTTATTTATTTTTGTCTTTTATTTTTTATTAATGGCACACTATTGATTTTATATTGCATGAAATTTTTTGTTCTAGACACTGTTAGTTATGGACTACTAATTATTTATCACAACTATATTGGGATGCCTTTGGTACCAAAAACAATCATGGTTTCAAGTATATATAAATGGAAATGACCATCCTTAAATGCTTTTTTACCATATCTATGATGGAGTACGGTTGCAGAAGATTGAGAATATTCTTTGGATGTAAGTAGTAACTATTTTTTTGGAATTTTTTGTATTTTGATAGCATGTGGTACATGTTTGTATCCCTTATTCCTTACATAATAATTTTTGTATAGATACTTGAGTTTCATTATCATTTTTTATTAGTTTAATATTCAATATTTTCTTATTGTTTATTTATATTTCATGATTATTTATTTTGTTTCACTTTTATCTATATTGATTTCACTTAGCTATGGTGGGTTACTCGTCGAGTCATATAGTGTATGCTTCTGTTGTTTCTTATATATAAATACATATATATATTCTCCACTTTGATCAATGAGGGAATTGTCTCCCCACAAACACACCCTAGGCCCCCCCTACTAGCCAGTAGCCTCTAGCATTCAGTGATACACTCTTGACGACTTGTGTCCCACCATCTTGAGGCACAACTAAGTGGTACCCATTGTTTGAAACTAAAACATTGTATAGTTGACTACTTCCAACTAAATGTCCTCGGACAATCCAAAATTAAAACTCATTCTCTAAGCCTTTTTAATTAATTTCTAATTCATCCACTCCACTACACCATTAATCTTAGGTGTTCTGGGAATATACTTCTCAAACCTGATTTCATTTCTCTATCAAAACCTCAAAAAAATACACATTACTTTATTCTCAACCATTATTAAACCATAAGACTCTCAGGTTATTTAATGTCTCATTTTACCCCATGTATATCCATTGATAAAACACTATAAACACCTCAGAATTGTTCTTAAAGAATTAAACCCATACTTTACTTATTAATCATTGATGAATGTGATGATGTAAAAAAACTCCACCAAGATAATTGAATAATATAGGTCCCCAATCATCCATGTGCAATATATCTAAATTATAATCCTTCAGTATCCTTTAATTTAGATTTAATGAAATATTCTTCTACATTCAATGTGTATGGTTCTTGTAACAACTGAACTCTTTGTGATTGAGCTATAGTATAAAAATAATCACTAAAACATACATATTCATCTAACTAAGGTGATGAAGATGGAAATTATACAACACCAAACATTCAGAAGTGGTCATTTTAAAAAATATTCCATTATTTAATCTTCTTATCACATTCAACATATCATATTTTACACTTAGGGATATAATCATGGAACACTAAGTAATATTCCGTGACCCATTCATGAATCTAGTTATAAATCCATCATCATTTATCTGGATAGTGAAATATATTTTCATTCACAAACCAATTATTTTCCAAACTCTCATTAACATCAAGAAGCTTCCATTTGATATTAGAACTTCAAAATCACTTTTCCCCATGATCTTGAGATCATCATCATCATCTAGATAAACCATTCCAAATATTATTAATATATAATTCACCATGAATCCCTTATAATCTATATAATAGAAAAACTCCCTTGAATAAATGATCCATTATTCTAATAGAATACTGACACTCAGTAGAAAACTATTATAACTATCTACTATGGTGTTGTTAGAACTATAAATTCCCAAATTACTCCCTCAATAATTTAATTTTTATCATGGAAATATATATTTAGATTCCCCTTATTCTAAAAATTCAGAAATATTGGTCTATTCCCATATAATATTCCTTTATTTCTCTACATAGATATATATTTTAAATTATTTTGACCTTTACATTAATAGAAATTTCCCCTACCTTCCAAATTGTGTTTAGTCTGGCAGGTTCTTGGAGTTCCATCCATATTAGATCTTCATTATGAACGATATTTCAAACATCCTCAAAAAAAATTATATTTTCCATAATAGTTTAGTATGAAAATCACTATTGTTGGGACCAAGTATAATGGAGAATCTTTTATAAATAACAAAAGCCTGTTTTCAATAGTGTTTTCTGTTGTTGTCAAAAAGGATAAATCAATTCACTTTTTAAAATATCTTGGAAAATATGAAGATGATTTGCTTGTTTGTATTTCACAAATATCATTAGTTGTTTGGAGGACTTGTGATGCAATCTTTATGAAGGAAAAGGGTAGAAAATATATTGTTAATCGTATTCATGTTTGATTGGAAAGAATGATGTTATGAAAGATAGTTATGTTACAGTTCTTTCCCTCTTAAATCTAATGATGATAAAGATGATTGGTCAAAGGATAAAAATAACAATAGATAAGGTTCATGATAAATGTAGAAGACCAAGAATCTGTAAGGTTGGAGTTTTCGAAGTTGGTTTTTAAGATGGTATCATTTCCCTATGTTTGAAAATTTTTTGGGGCTCAAAAACAGAAGTTTTGTTTTGAAAAAGGAATATTTTCTGAAAAGGATCCTTTAGTTCAAGGACCATGAATAATAGTTCACGAATCACATAGGAGGATCAAATAATAGTGATAAAAAATTAGCAAAGGAAGGATTCCACATAGCATTGATAAGTGGACAATGAACTCTGGTATGTGTACCATGTAAGAGAAATGTTTTACAGGAGGATTGTCGTTCATGGAAGAATTTTTCTTTGTAGGAAGGAGCATCATTCCTGGATGAGAGGTGGTAATTTATTTTTAAGAATCATCCATCATGAGGTAAGAAAGGTGTTATGCAGACAATGGAGGGGAAAACGGTTCATGTGAGAAGCATAGTACATGGTGAAGGCTTCCCTGAATCAAAAATTTGGGGAAATCGGATTAGGGAAATTTTCAGAGTAATTTTCCAATATAAAGGACACTAGTACCATCATTAATTTATATTTATTTTCATTAAAAACATATTTTATCCAAGGAAGAATTTTTTGAAGATCAAAGTCTTCATGAAGGATGATTCGATGAAGGAAAGAGTTCATGAAGAAGAGTTTCTGTGGAGAAGTAAGTAGTTCCTGGGGATCATTTATGTGAAGGACACTATCCAGTAAGAGAGTTTTCGGAAGTGTTTTGAGGGATCTATAGCCTTCAAAGTAAAAGGATCTATGAGGTATTATCATGTCACGGAGGAGAGGTCATCTGCAAAGTAGGGGTGGTCCGTGAAGCATCAAAAGTATGAGGTACTTTTCCATTCACAGATCATAGATAGTCTATAGAATAAAAGGTGGTTCGTGAAGCATGTTCTCCATGTGGTGAAACTCAATTCTCGAAGGATATATGTTGTCTATGAAGGAAGAAATATAGTTCATGGAGGATTGAAGGAAGCTCCTCCTAGCTTCTGGTTAATAAAGAAAAGAATTTTTTTGAAAGATCAAACTTGTGAAAGTTGACCAAGAATCATTGAAGATAAATAATAATAATTAAATAGAATATAACACTTATGTAAGATACTTGAATCTTCTCTTATAGAGCGTCTTAGAAATTAGGTATTTGGGAATCTTTACTAAGCTAAATGGTTAACAAACTTAGTAAAATATTTTTTAGTAGGTAAATTGGGTATTTATTCAATAGAAATTATAAAAAAAATATTTTGGTTTAGGTGGGTGGAGATGGATCCTTTTATAGGTGAGCTTCCTCAATATTTTTACAAACACCCATTTCTTAATGTATAAAGTTGTAATTTTAAAATGTAAAATGAAACTAAAAGTTGTAAAATTATGGATATAAGATAATTTTTGGTTCATAAATACCAATTAATCTTAGTTAAATATAATTTTTATGATATTTTATGTCTTTAACTCATTGTTAAACCCTTTACCTTGTTTTACCTTTACCGTGGTAACTCAATTTTTACCTAGGTAACTTATTTTCATGCTTAAAACTAAATATGAACATACTGAATAAAATAATATTTTGATTCAAAATATTAAATACATTTTAATTAATTAAATTTCTATAAGTAATAAAAATCAATTTTAAAAAATATGGGTATAATCAAAAAACAATTTTTAGAAAACATATTTTTAATCCTGAAAATAGGTTTGTTGTTATTCCTTACCAAATAATAATATTTTTATGGATATAAATTCACTTGGTTATATATAACCAATAAATATTATTAAGAAAATTATTTGATAGTGATAGATTTATTTTATTCGAACCAAAGTACTCAAAATAATGATAAATAATTCTTTAAAAAACATCAATTTTGACATTAAATCAATTAATAATGAAGATCCCAATTGGATTATGATGAAGAGATTAATTGGTTGTATTTTATTCAATATATAAATGATAAATATGATCAATATATTCTAAATATGGTCTATAGAGGAAGATGATAATTAAGATAAAGATTGAGATGTCACCTATGAAAAAAATAAGCAAAGTAAAGTGATGTTGCTACTTGCATTTCACATATAGATAGATTCAAGATAGCAGTGTTTAAATTTGATTGATATAGATATGATCCTTCTAGAAAATAATTTAATGTTTCTTGGATGGAATAATAACTATTTATAAAAGTTTAAATATATTTTATATGGAATATCTATTAAACAACTTAAAGTGTAATAATTAAATAAGAATTAACTTGATTGAATTTTTTATTTAGTGAAGCTACTTGGAAATACTTTAAGTTCAGTATTTATAAATGAAAATACTCTAAAATTTAATATAATGTGGTTTAGAATTATTCAAATAATTTATAAAGTTATTTAGTGTAATTTTATATTATTTCAAGTGATTGATAATTCGATGAGAAGAATTGGTGTGGATCTTTACTCATTTTAATTACGCTAGAACACTACTAATGAAGATGTTGAATTTTGGTTGAGGAAAAAACTATATTTTTTATAGTAAGAGACATTCATAATTTCATCATAGTTACTCAATATTTGAAGTGCAATAAATATAAGCATCATTAACCAACATGATATTTATAATAGTGGCCCAATCATTTTAAAAGTATCATACTAAGACATAATTTCGGAAAAGAATGAAAGAATCCCTTTATTTAATATGTGTCATTTTCTTGATTCATAATTATTATTGCTATTGTGGAGATTGAAATGTGGGAAATGGAAAAGATCTACTATTAAATGTAAGATCCATTTGAAAAATCATAATATTCATTTGGGAAAACCTAAGATTCATATGTGCTGCTCGTAAAGTTTAGTTGACATTTCACAATGGTTATTTAGAATGGGAAGACAAAAAATGTTATAAAGGAAAGAAGTCATTCCATGTACATGTAAGATTAAAAGTTATATTTCATAAGGATTATTATGACTGATAATTTGGAAAATTAAAAAACCTTATTTAGTATGAAATTATTCTATCTACAGCTAAAAGTCAAGTGAGTTCTCATAAGTGTTATGAAAAATATATATATCTCTTCGGTATGATTATATAGATTGAAAATTATAATATTTATAAAATGATTTTTTTTGAAGATTAAAATTAAATAATATGATACTCAAGCTATTATTTTTAAATTAAACTTGAAAAACGAAATTTTTATACCTGCTAATTATTGAGAAGATAATATTGAGATTGTGGAGATAAATTTCAAGTTGTGTTGAATTCTATGAATGAAATTCAAGTAGAATATGATTTTGCAATTTAAAATACTCTCATTTCATGAAGAGTAATTATTAACTATGAATATATTTTGGATTTATTTTTTCCTTAAGCCATGAAGAATGTTTTCATGTTGTTTTTTGTGATATTTAAGATGAAATAATCTCAATATTTTTAGTAAAAATTAATAGATATTTAATTTGGATCATATTGAATGGGAAAAAATGATAAAAGGGTTATTCTTGGAATACTAGTCACTACAAGAAATAACGATTATTGCGATGGAGTATTTGCGACGGGTCTTATTCCCGTCGCAAAAACTCATATTAAAAGGTTGTTTGTGATAGGAATATATTCTCGTCGCAAATGGTTAGTTATTTGCGACGGAAATACAAGGCCCGTCACAATTACAAGGGCGCGGTTTGCGTGCCAAAACGTGGGAAGGATATTTGCGACGGGTAGAAGGCTATCCTTCGCAAGTACCCAGCGGTGGTAAATAGTATTTGCGACAGGGCAATTTCCCCATCACAATAAAATATTCAAAAAGTATTATTTGCGATGGGCCCCGTCACCAATACCGGCCACTGTAAAGCCTATTTGTGATGGTCACCTACAACCTGTCGCAAAATACCCTGCGGTCGTAAATACGTTTTTGCGACGGGACTGTTTACCTGTCACAACAGATAATCCAACGGGAGGTATTTGCGACGGGACCCGTCGCAAATACCGTTGGCGGTAAATAGTAATTTGCGATGGGGAATTCGCCCGTCGCTAATGCTGTGGCATTTGCGACGGGCCCGTCGCAACAACCCTTTTACCTACTGCCCGTAATTAATGTGGGCGAATGTATTCGCGATGGTCCCCGTCGTGAATATCGGCGGCGGTAAATAGAAATTTGTTACGGGGACAACTGCCTGTCGCTAATGGTGGCTATTTGCGACGGCCCATCACAAAAGTCCTTTTACCTGCCGCCTGTATTTAATGCAAGTGAAGGAATTTGCGATGGTATCCCATCGCAATACCTAGTATTTGCGACGGTCTCCCGTCACAAATACGACCGTCACAAATAATATAACCTATATATACACCCCATCCGTTTTTTTCCATAACATTCAGCTCTCCATTCTTTTCTTTCTCTCATTTTCAGTTCTGTTTAGAAATTTGTTTTTGTTTTGATTTTTGCTTTCGAGAAGAGGAAGGAAGGAGTTAGAAGGTGCAGATTAGTAAAGGAATTTATATTTTTTTTAATTGTTAAATTATTTTTAATTGTTAATTTTATTTTTTTTAATATAATGTTTAGCTATATAGTATAATTAGTTTATGTGCTTGTACCAAATAATCCTTGTCTGGGTACGAATAAGTAGAGGCAGCTCTGGCACAGATGTACCTAGGAGTGAAAACTATGACAAGGTGTTTCGAGCTTGACTCAGGGTAACCTGGTACACGACAACGGGCCTTGCTGCACTCTTGGTTCGACACTCCCGGAGGATTTTTTGGTAATAATTAGAAATAAATATATAATTATCAAATAATTAAGAAATAATTAGATTTAATTAAAATAATTATCAAATAATTAGGAAGTAATTAGATTTAATTAATTAGAAATAATTAGGAAATAATTAAAATAATTAGGAAACAATTAAAATAATTAGGAAACAATTAAAATAATTAGGAAACAATTAAAATAATTAGGAAACAATTAAAATAATTAGGAAACAATTAAAATAATTAGGAAAAAATTAAAATAATTAGGAAACAATTAAAATAATTAGGAAAAATTAATAATAAATAAATAGATTTAATTAAAATAATTATCAAATAATTAGGAAATAATTAGATTTAATTGATTAGAAATAATTAGGAAACAATTACAATAATTAGGAAACAATTAGTATAATTAGTAAACAATTAGATTTAATTAGGAAACAATTAGTATAAGTAGGAAACAATTAGTATAATTAGGAAACAATTAGTATAATTATGAAACAATTAGTATAATTAGGAAACAATTAGTATAATTAGGAAACAATTAGTATAATTAGGAAACAATTTGTATAATTAGGAAACAATTAGTATAATTAGGAAACAATTAGTATAATTAGGAAACAATTAGTATAATTAGGAAAAAATTAGTATAATTAGGAATCAATTAGTATAATTAGGAATCAATTAGTATAATTAGGAAACAATTTGTATAATTAGGAAGCAATTAGTATAATTATGAAGCAATTAGTATAATTAGGAAGAAATTAGTATAATTAGGAAGTAATTAGTATAATTAGGAAGCAATTAGTATAATTAGGAAACGTGATTGACCACTCATCTACCTCAATTTTCTTTTTTTTTTGTGTTGAGGCTTGACAGGAAACTTCTGCCTCCACATGTAATATCTTCTTTTACTGTCAAAATTATCAACCTCCTCGCCAATATAGAGGTGAAGAGGTTTATAATTTTGACAGTAAAAGCACATATTATATGTGGAGGTAGAAGATTCCTGTCAACCTCAACACACAAATGAAAAGAAAATTGAGGTAGATGAGCAGTCAATTACGTTTGTTTTTCTATTCATTGATTGATTAACCACCCGACGTATATGCATATCTTCGCATCTCTAATTAATAACATAATTAATAACATAATTAGTAACATAATTAGTAACATAATTAGTAATATAATTAGTAACATAAATAGTAACATAATATAAAATATTATATTACTCTAATATTAATAGTTAAATAATACTTGTAATATAATTATTTTATTATTATATGTTTAATATTTATAAAAAAATATTAAAATGATTAAAATTATAAATAATTTATAAAATATTTCAATTATCAATATTTTCAACAAGTTTTTATTTATTCTTAACTGTTCAAATCTTAAAGGGTAGCCAATTTTCATGTCATGCCCAATAAAAAGTTTGTGTCAACCGTGTCCAATATAAACTCTATAATTATTTTTTCTTGGTTGATCACCTCCCAAGTAGCGTTGCAATAGGACAGCCCAAGTCATGCCTTTATCATTACTTGTGTTGTCCTATTGCAACACTATTTGCGAGATGATCAACCATGTAAGGACAATTATAGAGTTTAAATTGGTCAAGGTTGACCCAAACTTTTTATTGGGCATGACCTGAAAATTGACGACCCTTTAAGATTTGACCATGTTAAGAATAAATAAAAATCTGTTGGAAATATTGAGATTTGTAATAATTAGTAATAATTACTAATAAAATTAATCAAAAATAAAATAAATTCAAGTACATGGTTATAAATTGGCACAATTTCCAGCGGATTGATGACCACCTTTTGTTCAATGTCTCATATCTTCGCTACTTTCTCCCACTAAAATCAGTATGAAAAATGTGCTCTAACATATGTCAGAGCATGTTTTTCATACTGATTTATGTCGAGAGAAAGTTAAAAAGAGATGATCCATCAGAAAAATCATAATAATTAGTAATTTAATCTTCACAACGATGATTACAAAATTTAATTTCATTATTAAAGAATATTTCATTTTGCCAAGTATTGCTAAGTATTGCTAAATTAATAATAATTAGTGGGGATGATTACAAACTAATTGTGTCGCCTATAATTATTGGTAATTACTAATAAATAACTATAATTATGTATCTTCTTTTTTAGGATATGGTTTCTTATATCAAATTATTTAACAAGAGTAATGTTTTTAAATTTTGTAGAAACATATATATTAATATGGAACAAGGAAATTGACATCAATCATTATTAGATGATCGTGCTTGGATAAATCAGCGCAGAAATTCAAACGGTTCTAGTTTATATCCTGTATATGTTGATGGTGTTGAAGATTTCTTATCATTTGCATCATCAAACCTGGAATTTGTTTCATAAGGGACAATTAGGTGTCCTTGTAAAAAATGTGCTCTGAGAATGTTTGAGACATTTGACATCATTGGGAAAAATGTCTTGCGTTATGGTTTTCAATGAGATTATATTTTTTGGTATCAACACGGTGAATGTAGTTCCAGAGAAGATACTAATAATTTAATTTCGGATCCATCATGTTTTCAGAATTTAGTACATGATGTTGTAGGGTCATCCGTTCAACAAAAAGAAATTGAGGATGATGTTGATTTACCTCCCGAGTCGGCACCATCTGAATTTGCTGAGTTGTTTAGTTCTGCTGAGGATGCATTATATCATGGTTGCAAGATAAGAAAATTAGAAGTAGTTGAAAAATGTATGGCTATTAAATCAGATAATGGAATGTCAAATAACTGTTTTGATCAGATATTTTCTTTAGTTAAAGCACTGTTACCTAAAGGAAATGTGATGCCTGCTAATTATTATGAGAGAAAAAGACTCGTTCGTAATCTAGGCCTTAGTTATCAGATGATCCATGCATGATTTCATCTTATATTCTGGTTAAAATGAGTCGTTGGATAGTTGTCCCACATATGGACAATCGAGGTATAAAGAAGCTCAATCAGGGAAGTCTGGATTGATTCCTACAAAACAGTTGAGATATTTCCCGCTTACACCCAGGTTGCAGCGTTTATTTATGTCTCTAAACATAGCGAAAATGATTTCATGGCACAAAACCAATATTTCAAATGGTAAAAACTTGATTCATCCATCTGATTGTGATTCATGGGAAAATTTTGATCAAGTGCATCCGTCTTTTGCTTTAGAATCCCATAATGTATGATTGGGTCTTTCTACTAACGGTTTTTGTCCATTTGGATCTTTTGGTAGTCAGTATTCCTGTTGGCCTGTCTTTATTACTCCGTACAATCTGTCTCCATGGATGTTGATGAAAGAGCCTTATATATTTTTGACATTATTAATCTCAGGACATCCGAAAAAGAATATTAAAGTTTATTTGAAACCACTGATTGATGAGTTAAATTTATTGTGGAGTCATGGTGTTGGTACATATGATGCTACTGCGAAACAGAATTTTGTAATGAAAGCTGCTTTGATGTGGACAATTAGTGACTTCCTGGAATATGGTATGTTATCTGGCTGGAGTACACATGGTCCAAAATCATGTCCTTATTGTATGGGAGACAACAAATCATTTATGCTCGTGAATGGAAAAAAAACATTTCTATTTTGACTGTCATCACAAGTTTCTTCCAATCGATCATCCTTTTCGGAAGAATAAATCTCTTTTCAGAAAAGGCAGAATTGAAAGAGATGAACCTCCAAAAATGATCTCAGGTAAAGAGTTACAATCAGTTGTATTTTCATTACCTTCCATCACTTTTGGACCGACAATAAACCAACAGAAAATTCATGGTTTTGGGAAAGAACACCATTGGAAAAAACGGATCATTTTATGGAATCTGCCATATTGGTCTGATTTGTTGTTCTGACACATGTTGGATGTCATGCATATTGATAAGAATTGTTTTGATAATTTATTTCATACAGTTTTAGATACACCGGGTAAAACCAAAGATAATATAAAGGCACGATTAGATATTGCCCAAATTTGCAGGTGACCAGAACTTGAATTGTTTGAAAATGTCAGATCACAGAGATTAATGAAGCCAAAAGCAGCTTATACACTGACCAAAGAGAGTCGCTTATTATTTTGTTAGTGGATTGTAGATTTGAGACTTCCAGATGGCTATGCTTCCAACATGGGCAGATGTGTTAAAAATGGTCATATTACTGGACTAAAAAGTCATGATTTTCATGTTATAATGGAAAGACATATGCCTATTGGATTAATAGGTTTGTTGAATTCTAAGATTTGGGATTCGATAACAGATATATCATATTTTTTCTGAGACATGTGTGCAGCGACAACAGACTACGATACACTAAGAAAACTGGAAGAAGTTGTTGTAATTATATGCAAATTGGAAAAAATATTTCCACCCGCTTTTTTTTACTTGATGGAACATTTGATATTACATTTTCCACATTAAGAAAAATGTGGAGGTCCGGTTCAGTTTCGATGGATGTACCCATTTGAGAGATGCATGCATAAATTGAAGAAAAATGTCTATAACAAAGAATTAGTTGAAGGCTCAATTTATGAAGATTATTTGCAAGAAGAAATTGCTTTATTATGCTCTCATTATTTTGAATCTGAATATCCCTCAAAATTTAACTGCATGGGCTGGAACGAGGGGAATGTTGATGATGATATGAACAATCAATTATCAGTTTTCAATCAGCCCGAACTTGGATTTGGTGAAGTTCATGATTGATGGCTTTTAGATGATGAACATCATAGAGATCATACATATGTTCTACTCAACTGTGAATAAATGTCACCAATTTTACATTGAGTGCTCTTATAACTTATTTGATAGATTATGTTACAGTAAATTAATCATATTGTATTTGTAGGTTATATGATGATCATATCAAGAAACAATTTCCACAAATTACAGCAGCTGGCTTAGAAGAACGTCGGAAAAAAACTTTTGCCTACTGGTTTCAAAAACTGGTAACATACATTATTTTTTGGTTTCACATATAAAATCAATTTATTATTTGTAATAGTGATAAATGTTTTACAAATTTTCAGGTATCTGTACATGCTGATAAGATTGATAGTCGACTGCGTATTTTGAGTATCCCACCATCCAAAATGGTTAAATCTTATAATGCATATGTGGTGAATGGTTATTGCTTTCATACACGTGCATATGGGGAATCAAAGAAAACAATGAATAGTGGTGTTTGTTTTATGGGATCACATCATAGAGATATTCAAGTTGACTTTTACAGCATGCTTGAAGAAATTATTGAACTGTGTTATTTGGGACATAATTATGTAACAATGTTTAAATGTCGATGGCTGGATACTGAGAGAGGCTTTCGTATTCATCTGACTCATGGAATTGTTGATATTAAACATAAAAGTCTTCTTGCAGTAAATGAACCATTTTTATTGGCTCATCAGGCACATCAAATTTATTATGCAAAATATTGTGCTACTGTAAAAGAGTTGGATGATTGGTGGAGTATAATAAAAGTTAAATCTCAAGAAAATCAGTTTACTCAAACTGAATGTGCTTCCACTGAAGTGAAAGGAAATGAAATTTTTCAGGACACTCCTCAAAAAACATATTTTTTACAAAGAGACATGAATATTGAGGATGACACCCCACAGTTAAGGGTCGATGATGATGATGTTGTCAATGATGTTACAACTAAATTTGAAATGACAAAAGATGATGACAGTGAAACTAAAATGGAAATTGATGATTTTGATGAGGAAGATGAAGAAATTGACATTGAAAACTATGAAGATGATGATGAAGATGAACATTGACACAATAAAATGCTAGTTTGAATCATAACAAATATATATCTATACATAATAGTTATTTACAACTGTTTGCTAATAATAATCATTTCATGTTTCAGATGGACTCAGAAACGTTTCGTCAGTTGATGGAGGTAGATCTACCTATGGATGATGAGGTTATTGAGTCATCTGACCCTCAGGCAGTTGGCACTACAAGGAGCACTCGTAGGGGGAGTGGTCCTGCCAAACTGATGATTCCATATCCTATCCCGGAGCAACGTCCACCTCTTGGATTCGATGCGCACACGTGGTGGTATGGTAACCTATGTATTTTAGTTATTTTTCATTATAATTTATTAATATTCTAATTTTTTGATTATTTGTTCTTTTTCCACAGTTTTACGCATATAGCTATGGGACAGGGGAGCGCTATCTTGGGCAATTATTTTTCTCAGCCCTGGCTCACATGGGATCAGATTCCCGCTGATGTGCAGGCCGCCACGTTTGATCATTGGCTGGTACGTAATTAAATATTATTTATTTTGAAATTTAATTCATTAATAACTTTATATTAGGGTTTATGGTATCCCATTGACGATAGCATGCGTGCCACTATCCACACGGCATGGGTGGTGTCTATATGTGACCGTTTCCGTCAGTTTTTGCATAATTTGAGAAAGATGGTTGTGAAGAAAGCCGGAGCGACAGAATTTGATGAGCCCTGTAGAGCCCACAGACCAGAGTAAATTTCATCTCACGTTTGGGATGGATTATATACACACTGGTTGGGTGGTGGGTTTCAGAGGAGATCTGCATTGGGTTGACAGAATTGGGGGAGACAAGAGGAGACACATCGAGCCGGTAGTCGTACATTCAGTGCGCATAGAGAGCGTCTGGTAAGTACTTTTTTTTAATATTTTATACAACTTTAAATATAAACAGTTTATTTTATATTCATATAGGAAGTCGATCATCCCGGTATTTCGGTGTACGGCGTTTATCGGAGGATGTACGCTGACCCGGCTACTGGATAGATTAGAGGTGACCGCCAGCGTCAGATTTTGGTCAGTATTATTTTCTTTTTAGTTTGCAAATTAAATGAAAATAATCTTTTAATTATTTTAATTTCTAATTGAAATTTAAGAGTCATATGAGCCCGCGACCTCTCAGACACAGGCTGAGAGTCAAGACGAGACGGGTGATCAGACTACTGCCCACCATTTTGATGAGACGGTATGGATGCAGGCGACCCAATATGGATTTGAAAAGGGCCGAGTAGTTGGTATTGGCTCTCATTAGACTCCTGCAGCTTATTATGGTACTGTTGTGATGTCGGCGTCCAGCTCAAGAGGAGCTTGTGGAGAGACATCATCTTCTGCCTCACAGTATCATGAGCAACTGCGTGCTCAGAGTCAGCTTATAGAGGATTTGTGTCAGGGGCAGGAGCAGATGCGTCAGCAACACAATGAGGAGATGCGTTGATGGTAGGAGCAGATGCGTCAGTAGCAGGATGAGGAGAGACGTCGATATGAGGAGCAACATCAGGAGTATATGGAGTATATGCGTCGTCTGACTCATAGTTTTGGGATGGAGTTTCCTCCACCACCTCCTCCAGGTCCTCCAGGTCCTCCAGATTATCCACCCCCCAGTTATTTTTTTAGATGTAATAAACATTTGAGTTTGTAGTTTATTGTCATATTAACTATTTACAATTCCTCTTTCATATTGGTACGAATAGTACATGAATTAATTTGTTTTTATTTTTTTATTATATTATTACTTATTAGTATTATTTTTAATGTCTTCTTATTTTAGCAATATTACTTTTAATATATTATATTTATTGTTAATATTGAGAAGTTTATAATTTTATAATTTTATTAATATTAATATTATTAATATTATTTTTTCATAAATATGTATGTTTATTTTAATAATAATAATATTATATTAATTTTTTATATTAATAATATTAGTATTATTATTATTATTATTTGATATTAATATTTCATAATTATATTATATATATTTTTTATTATTAATATTATAATAATATAATTTATTTATATTTTTAATATTATTATTATTATATAGATAGTTTAATAATAATATTATTATATTAATTTTTTATATTATTAATATTAGTATTATTATATTATATTATATTATTTATATTCATATTATTATTATTATTTTATATTAATATTTCATAATTATATTTTATATATGTTTTTATTTATATTATAATAATATAATTTTTTATATTATTAATATAATTATTATTTTTATATAATATTATACAATTTGTAATAATTATTTTATTTTATTTTTATTTTTTTAAATATTTGCGACGGGACTAATACCCGTCGGGAAAACCTTTATGCGACGGTCCGTCACAAATACCTTCGTCGCAAGTATTTTTTAATATTTCACATTTGCGACGAGATTCTGACCCGTCGCAACTAATATATCTGTGACGGCCCGTCGCAACTACCTTTTTTATATATAAACGAAAACTCATTTGCGACGGGGGGAAAATACCGTCGCAAATAAACTTTTTGTGACGGGACCGCCACAAAAACACCTATTTGCGACGGGGGTCCTTCGCAAAAGACCTTTTGCAACGGGATCCCATCGCAAATAGCCCATCACAAATATTCAGTTTTCCTATAGTGAGTGGATACAAGTAGTTTTGAAGAATAAGATACTCTTTATATCTTTGTATAAATCCCATGTGATACATCTAAAACACTAATTTAGGATGTCAAACATCAAAATTGAGTGACATTTTCTATATTTAATATAAAAAATTCTTTCTCAAGATTTGATGAATATATAAAGAAGAAGAAAAAAGATGTTGAGGTTTTTGAGAATTATAGAGTAGTTGATACTACATTCAAGAGGAATAAAATGTGTTTATAAAAGGAGAGAATTTATAAATAATCATGAGATAAACCTATTGAGTAGGATAAAAAGATCTGAGTAAGTGACTGAGAGGTACCACTGATGTTCCTATGTCAAGATTAATGGTTTAATTGATTAATTCCAGAGATCATTATTCTGAAGAATATCTACACATGGGGAATTAAATAAGAAAAATCCTATAAGAATGATGTACCAAAAGGCAAAATTAGTTGATGTTTTGGTCATGAATCAGTTTGGAATAACTTCACACACTGGTGGGATCTAGTATAAACAAACGGTTGGGATACTTTTTGAGTAATTTAAAATATATCTCACACTAGGTGAGATAGTATAAAAACTCATCAACAAGAACCATAGGAATTTTGTGAGATAACATATATTCTATTAAATTATGTTTAATATTTTAAATAGATAGTCTATGTTGTAAGTACTTATTTAATACAATTGAAACTTGGATCTCAAGATAATTATTAATCTCAACAAGGATTAGGATCCAATAACGGGACTAAACCATTTAAGGAATATTTATACTCTTTATTTTAATTTCAATTGGTATCATATAAAATTGGATGATATTTATATCAGATAAGATCAGATACTAATAGATCACATAGGTTTTATTCAATATTAAGAAATTGTAAAAAATGCACTAATAATTAAACCAACCCCCACCCCTTAGTGGTTTATCCCACTCCTAGGGAATTTGAAATTATTTCATATTATTTATCTTCTAACCAGTGTATTTTATAAATCCTTTAGTATTAGAATAAAATCATTCTTTTGAAATAAAAATTTTATATAAAAAATACAAATAGATAAATTTATAATAAATTTTTCTAATTTATTATCTTTTTATTTACTTCATGAATTATTTATAATATTTTATTTTACTTTTTACCAATTACATGAATTCAATATACCTATGGGGTATAAGAATATTAAATTACCATATATCAAATATATATATATATATATCCAATGTTCTTGTGTTTAATAGCCATATGTCTAATAACCATATGTATAACAGTCATATTATATTTCTATATATAGTATTACATTCATCATTTAAATTTATTAATCTTATTTATTTACTTTATTATAAAAAAATATTATATTTCTAATGTTTTCCCTTATTTTCATAGTTTTAATCATGGGTATGATATTCATTGAAAACCTCTAGTAGAACTATTTCATGTTCATGGTATTTTTATTTACTGGATGTTTTATTCCAATTGTGACTTTCTTCATAAGGTTTCATATTGTATTCTCAAAATATACTAATGTTTATCTTCCAATTAAAATTATATATCAATAAAATATAACATGATTTATTTAGTGTATTGTTTCATGTTAAATTTTATATTGATTATATATAATTTATTTAAACAGAAATACATACTAAATTAATTGGGTGTAACCTCCACTATATGTGTCGCACCCCTTTTACCATGTCCACTGAAGTCTGAAAAATGTTAGAGTGCATGGATTCTATCACATATTTCATATCCTCTAACTATTTCTCAAAATTATAAATATTAATGGATACTTTGTAGGTCATATATTCATCCTCTATTAATGATAATTCATCATCATTAGTAATGTTGTGGCCACAGGTTGTAATATTGGATTTTGTTCAACTATAATTTGATTATAAGTCATTTAAAGTAACTTGAAGTGTGTGTATATGGTTGGAGTCTAGTTGAGACAATAGAAGATGTTGTGGTATTATCATGAATAAATCAATGTACAAGGTAATGAAAACACCATGAATTGAGTTAATGTTTGAAAAATAGAAAAGGTCCACAACATGTAAGGATTTTATTTGGGTTGCCTAAGGATTTTATCCTTTTCCATTTTTTAGTAGAAAATTTGGTTCCACTTTGGAATTTATGTCCATTTTGTGAAGTGAATTTTATATAATGTAGTGAAGTTTCTAAAAGGAAATTTGATATGTAATGATATAAAATATCATATATAAATGGCATCTAGAAAACATAAGGAATCTTGATTTTCCAAATTCAAAGAATTTACCTTCATGTTGTGATATACACTCAATGTTAAGAAGATTCTTTGGAGAATTTTAGTGTTATTAAAATTTTTTAGACATCAATAAAATATAATAGGTTTATGTCATAATAGGTATCGAGTTTGATAATATCTATAAGGTGATTGTACCAAAATTTATAAGTGATTTAACTATGGTTTTTTTTCAAAATATTATGGATATATTTATTGATATTCCTAAAAATTATGGTGAAGGAAACCACGCCACATTCTAGGATTTTTTAATATGATTAATTCCATGATGTTGAAGGTCACATCATAAGTAAAAGAAATACTTAAAATTCTAGTAGTTCAAATCTCTTTCAGTTTTTATGGGAGAATAGTTGACTTGGTTAGCTTAATTAGTAAGAAATAGGCTGTTTGAGGACCCAATCTAGAATGTACAAGTGAAATATTAGAAGAGAATGATTTTGGTAAATGAAGCCATGATTTAAATAAGTTTTTTATTTACAAAAAAAATATAGAAAAATATAGAAAAATATTTTAAAACATAGATATGGGGAAGACTACTGGAGAAATTACATTTCAGATCAAAATTTTAAGTAGGAATATATTTAATAGTAAAAAACCAGTTTTGGTCTTGTGTTTCTATTTTTCTAAGATACATTATGAATGAAAATTGTGTTACATTTATTTTTTATTACTTATCTTAAAGCAATTCATAGAAAGATAAGAAGATGGATTTTACCTGGGATAAAAAAATTATTATTTTTTATAAAATTATAACACATACAATGAGGAATATTATCTTATGGTATATCAACAGGCCATCAGTATATGCACCATTGACAAGCCCTTATGGTGAACCAAGTAAAATCATTATCTCATTGCATTTACATTCTATATCTGAATACTATATTTATGCTTGAATATTGTTAGGTTTGTGTTGTTCCTGATAATAATATAACAAGATCCATTTTAAGATAAAGATAATTGGATAATATATCCCCCTGCCATATAAGGTGTATTAGGATTGTGTCCATTACAAATGATATCAAATCAATGTTATTGATTGATGAATATGTCATTAAAATATTTTTTATATGGAGAATACAATCAATGAAAATGAGTTTCTTTATTTGATGGGTATAATTTTTAGATATGGAAGAATAAAAATATATCACATTTTATCTCTTATACTTTAAGTTTTTGTTGCTATAATTGGTGGACTAAAATTTAATGATATTGGAGAAATGTTAGTGACTTATGCTAATAGAAAACTTATTGATTTTGATACACATGAAAAAAATGAATTATATATATCCTTATCTAAAAATATATATTTGAAATTTATGAGATACACATTAGAAAAATCCATTTTGGAAAAACTAAATATTATATATGAAGGGAACAACATGGTGAAAGATAAAAACATATAGGTGAAACAAAACAAATATGTTGATTTGAGGATGATCTTGAGTATTAATATCGATTCTTTATTCAACTATCTCATGAAGGTTTTGGGAAACATTAATGGACTTGGTGATTAGGTTAAATATGTAGATATTATGATGAAAATTCCAAGAATATTTCTACCTTTTTTACAATTACAAGTTGTTGGATATTGAAGAAATAAATCTCAAAAATATGACTCCAAGAGATATTTATAGTAATCTAGTGGCATACGAAATTTCTATGAAACTAGAAATCACATATATCTAATCATAAAAATACATTTCCTTTAAATCTACAGAGAATATAGAGATACATGTAGATAAAAGAAAAGAAGAATATGTTATTGATGAATTTATATTACTAATAACAACCAAATTTTTGTAAGGATAATGGAGGTATATAGGTAAATTACCATTTCATTGATTAAATTCTGAAATAGTTAGAAATATTGCAGTAAGATGTCTACGAAAGATATGACAAAGAGGTGAATATGATGTTGCACCGGCATAGTAGGGAACGCTCCCCCGAAGGTGACACATTTAATTAAGAAATATAATTAGAAAGAGGTTCAAAAGGGAAGACTAAATAATTTAATATGAATAATAAGATGAAAAATGTTTTATATATTATTAGGATTTATTCATTTAATATATATATGATTTTAGGATGGATATTATTGAAAATAAAAAAAATTAAAGAGAAAGACTAACCTAAAGGAGTCATTGATCTAAAAATTCAAATACAATGATCACTTAAAGATCTATAAATTTAATGTCAGAAAAAACATAAGTTTAAAGTCTTGTTAATGTAATAAGAAAAATAAATTTATCAACATAAAGCTAAAAATATTTAGATAGAAAAAATTATAAAAGAACTTGGGGATTCTCAATCTAAATCTGAATATGTGGTTGATTTAAAGGTATAAATAAAATAGAAATCTAAAATGATAGAGTATATTATCAATAATATATTTGAAAAATAATAGTATTTAATCTCATGAATGATAATTTATAACATTAAAAAGGAATATTGAGTCTAAAGAAAAAGATAATGGTTATAAGAAAAAGTTATAATTCAGAATATTATCTGATAAAGAGTTAATTCAAAGATTAGTAATATGAAAAATGACTATTCAGAAGATTATGAATGATCATAGTAGTAGAACTATCGAAAATGGTGGTCTTTTAAACAAATTTCATACATATAAGGTAGAAATATTTGGTGTACTAGATAAAGGAAAAAAAATATTTAGTAACAAATCTCAACCGCAAATGATTCTTAAACATTCAAGAAGTTAGTATGAAGCATGAAATATGTGAGGGTAAGAAATGATAAAAACATTCATTTAAGTAAATAAAAATTATATGTCTATATTGTTCATACAATGACTTGGTGTGTGGTGGTGAATAGATAATTTATAGGTGAAGCTCCTGGTATTCAACAAAAAAGGATGAGAACATATCCTATAATACAAATACAAAACTATTTTTATGGATATTTTTATAACTACTATAAATTTTGTATAAGAATATAAATTTTAGGAAATAGTGATTTTAAAAATACTCTAATGGAAGAAAATTAATAATTATTTTTAAATGACCATATGAGATCCCCTTACAAATTAGTTTTTATCCTTTGTAGGAAGTGGAGTACGATCTCAAAACCAATGCATAAGAAAATGTTGAGAAACCATTTTGTGTCTCAAATAAACAAATAATTTTATGTAAAGAAAATAAAAATAATTATAATTCTATCTGGGTATAGATTTCCCTTCGAGAAACAAGAAATAAAAACACGTGTGTCTTTTGTGTGGAGTGTTCATACCACATTACGGATAACATAAATATTTTGAAGAATTTGAAGGGTTGTGTTAGTGGTAAGGTTAATTTTGGTAATGAAATATCTTAAACAATAAATGGAATTGGAAGGACAAGTATTATTAGTGATGATATAATTAATTTATAAGTCCTTTATGTGGATGGGCTTCAACATAACTTGTTTAATCTTATTCAAAATTGGGACTCCCATCATGAGTTCGCATTCCAGTATATGGTATTCTCAATCAAAGTTAAAAATAAATCTTTTTTGGAGGGATATAGAATATATAAAAATATTTTTCAAGTGAATATTAAGGATAAAAACAATTTTATTATTATTATTGAAGAATAAAATATCCTTTTCAGTTAAAGGATCATACACATTAATCCAAAAATCATTGAAAATATGTTAAAGTTCAAATTTACAACTAACACACCAAACCTAAGATGAGATTGAGAGAAGACTTATGATTCATATATAAAATATAAATTAGTGAGAAATACATATTTATGGAAGAATAAAATTGAATAAATTCTTCTAGATCTGATTAAATCAGATGTATTTTGGCCCACGAAGGTTTCTAAAATAGATGATGTGAAATAATTCATTCTATCTATTAAATATTATAGTGTAATGAACTATATCATGTTACATTTCAGAAAATATTGAAGTGATTGGGTGTATTATTTAGTTATGGATTATAACTATGAATAAAATAAGTAGACTGATCAAGTATCTCTAGCCACATAATGGAACAAATTTCACCTCTCATGAGGTAGAAATTTACATAAAGAAGCATGAGATTAATCATAAAGTATAATCATTAGGAAATCCAAAAAAATAATATACTGATAAAGATGAATTAATTTTTTGAACAACATAGAAAATACATTTCTCATAGAAAAGGGAATATCTCATTACTATTTGAAGAAAGTCATCAAAGTGGTAGTTTGTACCCAAAAAATTGGTAACTAATGATCCTTGAAAAAATAATACAATATATAAAATGTTTAATAGATGAAATTAAATATTGAAACACTTTAGAGTGTTTGGTGGCAAGTATTAGATCTTGATGAATGAACGAAATCAAGGTAAATAAAGAGATATAATGGAAGAAGGGATGTTTTTAGGCTACTAATTATATAGTAAAACCAATAAGTGTCCCAATAAGTGGATAGAAAATATCATAAATAGAATTGATATTATGTCTTTTGCAAAAAAAATGTTATAAAAATATCTTTAATTCTAAATATGAGTAAGGCCTATGATGAAGAAACAAAACTAGATATGAATCATAGTTCTAAACATAGTTAAACACATGAAGTAGATTCTAATACTAAAATAGAGAATGAAGAAGCTACTCAATGGTTTAAACCATTGTCTCAATAGAGAATGATACAAGCTGAGATTGATGAGTTAAATTTTATCAGGGATAAATCTATACCAACACATACTCAGAGGTTGAAAACACTAGAGAAAATGGGTCTATTTTCTCAAGTGGATCCTTCCACATTTTAATAAGTTATGAAATATGATTAATGTGACATGTAAATGAATGAAGAGTCAAACCAGATAGGGATAAATTAAAATTTTCATATCATGAATATGTTAACTTATCATAGTATCATAGAAATGAAGTGTTTTTCAAAAAAAACATCATGAGAAAGGAAAATTGATCTAAAATATATCAATATTGGTGTGTAAGGTTTATTCACAATTTTAGGGAATATATGTTAAATAAACCTACACATCAGTTGAAAGAGTAAAGTCAATACTAATATTTATATATGTGGCTATTCAGAATAAATTAAGAATAATTAAAAGGATATCAAGATTGAATTTTAAAAGGGATCCTCATAGAAGAATTTTACATCAAACAAATAATGGGATTTATTATTTATAATGATTAATAAAAGGTTTATAGACAAAATAAATAACTGAATATCCTAAATCATGTATATTGATCCTCGTATGTTTTGTTAGACTCTTCAAAGTTTTTGAATTCCGATGAGTTGTATTCAACCATGACCTATATATCAAAAAAAAAAACAAATCATGAAATGTTCATGTTGCTAGTATATGTTAATGATATCATAATCAAAGTAAATAAGTTGAAATATTTAGAGTTATTTTTAGGGTTTATCATCTAATAGTATGAAATATTGATGACAAAAGAACTCACATATTTTATAGTTCTGTAAATTAATCATGGATAGATATATAAATATTTTTCAAAAAAAATATTAAATGGAGATACTAAAAAATTATGAGATACATGAGATAAAACAAGTTTCAATGAAAATTATGGTTACAAACAACAGGGTAAATATGAATATGGAATATAGGTTGATCTAAAACATTATAGACAATGATTTAAAGATATGTGTATCTCATAGAAATAAGGAAATATATATTTTTTGATATATGTATGATTACACAATTTCAAAAAAAAATCAAGGAAGATGACCTTTTTGTGGAAAAATAGATTATAAATTACATTTAAGGAACATATTATTATGATCAAAGGAGACATATTTATTGAAATTAAATGTGTTAGGGGAATCAGAGAGAAGAATGATGGAATTTATATTACTATAACTGAATTATAGTACATTTCAAAATAAAAATAATATAGAAAATGATTTAGATAAAATAAAATTTAAAAGTAATTAAATTAAAGATGAAGCTATTAATGGAAGTGCATTGTGACATCTATATTACGATAGAGCTGACAAAGTATTTTTTACAACATTATCGGATAAAGAAAATTTATATAAAATAAAATTTTATTTAGAATAAGGTAGAGTAAGAAAATATTGTGTCATAACATGTGGAAACCAATCAAAAATTGGTATACATATTCATAAAATAATTAGACATTCCCAAAATAAAAATCATTACATAAACTTTGGTGTTCAACCACCTCTCTCATCTCGATAGGTTTGGATCATCCCCTCTCCTTATTTCACATAATTCTTTATTTTGACATTTTTTGTTCTTATTGTAATATTACTAATAAGTGTTTTAAAATATAATGGAAGATATAGTTCATGGGAAATAAATGGTGAAGAAAATAAAAGTCATAGAAAATGTACCAGACATCATTATAGGCATTGATATATACTCTTATTTCATGAAATGATAATTGAATCATGTAGGCTAAGAAAATTTTGTAATGGATCTTTGATTATTTTTTGGCCCAATAAAAGATTATCAATTCTTATAAGAGAGATGACCTAAAAATAAGAGAATACCTTTTAAATTTTATTATAAATACAGTGGAAGACTATATAGGGAGAGTTATATATAGAGGGATGGAATGGATGTTACTAGTATAAATAATCATAGAGTAATATTTATATAATTGATAAAGAACCCCATAGGTATAGAATCCTACAACCACTAGTTTTAATATTGGATTTTTAATTAATGATTATTTTATTTGAAGTCATTTAATGTTTCTTGAAGTGTATGGAGATGGTTGGAGTTAAATATAGATGTCTAGAGAAGTTTTGGTTGTAGTTTGAATAAATCAAAATGTGAAGTAATGTTTCAAATTAATAATTTAATTTAATTTAGAAAAATAGTTAAGTACCCTCATCAGAAAGTATTTTGTATAGAATGCTGAAGGATTTTATAATTATCAATTTTTTAGGAGATAATTCTATTAGGATGTGCAATTTATGGTTCTATCATAAAGTACAGGTTCAATAATGTAGTTAAGTGTGGAATTACACTATGATATGTAAGAGAATATAAAGACATATTTAAAATTCTTTTGGGAAACATAATTATTTTTATACATAAAATTTTAAAGAATTTCCTTAATTTCGTGACATGTATTCCAAGCCCCCACAATGCTTAGGTAAGGCAGAGTTTTTTTATAAATTTGGAGACATTAATAGTGTGAAAGTGGTTTGTGTCGAACAATTTATAAATGTTTTATAATATATTTAAGGTAATCGCTCTGTGATTTCATATTGACTTAAATATGGGATTTTTTCAATGATTATGGATTGAATTATTAGACTTCGAACACTTCATAGTGAAAGAAAACATGTCCTAGTCTCTGAAATTTTAATCAAGTACATATCAATATGGAGGAGGTATAAAAAAAGTTAAATCCCTAAAATTCAATGATTTTAAATACATTGAAAAAAAATGGAGAATATTTTCCTTTTTTAACTTTTTTTAATTAATAGGTGGCTTGGTGACTTAATCAGGAATCTATAGGGGGAACATTTTTAGAGCATGATTTGGGGAAATAAAACCTAGATTTAAAGGGGGTTTTAATGGGGAGAAATTTTGGAGTTGAATTTTAACAAATCTATAATAACAAAGAGATTGAGAAGAATAATATAGAAGTTTCATTTAATATCAAGACTCAAAGAATGAATATAATTAAAAAAATAACACCCTTTCCATTCGGTTTTTTTTATTTTTTATGATATATTTTTAATAATCATTATGTTGTGTTTTTTTCTATTTCGTATCCCAAAAAATCATTTTGAGATAAGAAGATGGAGTACCCCTAGGAACAACACTGCATCTTTATTAACTTATTCTAACAATAGTGAGTAACCTTATCCTCTTTTATATCGAAAATAATGGCATATGTTAATTATATTATCTATTGTTTTATGAACTAAGTAAAATAATCATGTCCATGTATTTAATTATTTACTCAAAGACCATGTGTGTTTTTGAAGATTAATAGGTTTGAGTTATTATTATTAACATGAGAACAAAATCCAATAAAATATTAGAATAAGTGAAAACTTTAATCCCCCTATCTTTTGATTTATTGGGCCTATGGTTGTAAAAATTTACAATTAATCTATATCTCTTAGTATCCTAACAAATCCTAGAAAACAGTGAGGTAATTGTATAGCCTAAGTCAATTTTATTTCCATAAATTCTTGTGGAACTAGATCAATTTATTTATATATAATTATTAATAAATATTGTTTTTGAGCATCTTTGTGTCCAAATCTCCTCCCACTACCATCTTAATTCTTATAATCCTTCTCAATTAAAACACCATATTAAGTAACAAACACTTTTATCCTGGTAGATTATAAAAATTATAATTCTTTTTTTTATTAGGATAACTTTTGAAAAGAAAATTAAATGAATTTCCACAATGTTTTCTTAAAAAACATCATATGTATGCTCTAAAACCTCAAATTATCATAAAAACAAATTAGGGAACCTCATAGTCCATATATGGCATGTTATCCTTATGAATGTATTAGATAAAACAAGTTTTAGAATTAAAGATATTTCTTATAGATATTATTTCTATAATTATATATTAAGGTTATACTAACTCATCTTTGATCAAACCATTCCTAATGTATAAAAATTCGTCCTCTTAGAAAAAAACATTCCACTAAGGTGTTCCTAGAGAATTGAGTATTAAAATAATTCCATAATCTATCATATTTTTAGTTTATTCCTTGATCTATTCTTCACAACCCCAATCTAATCATAGAATATTAATACCTTTTCTTCATTATTTTTTTTACTACACATTTGAATTCATTGAAATTTTAAAAGGTTTTAAATTTTTGACTAATTTGAAACACATAACTATACTTACTGAAGTAATCAAAAAAGGTTTTTTAGTACCTATATCTACCGCTTTCTAGTATACTCATTGATCTACATACATCACTATTTATTAGATCTAATAATCCAATTTCATATTTAAATTGTCAACTAAATATTACATTGTTCATTTTTTTATAATAAATAAGATTCTCATTTATTATGAAATTAATAATTGAATGATTTTTGACAATATATTTCAATGGATTCTTTTAATTTTTTTATCATTTATATTCCCAAGGAAATAATTATAAAGATATTTTTTTAGAATAACCATTCTTAATCATATTATCATGAATTTTATAAACTAAATTATTTATATCTTGAATATTTAAACCATTCATCATTATCCCAATGTCATAAAACAATTTATTCATGTATATAAAATAACGCATATTCGTAATCATGGATAAAAATATTTAATTATCTAAAAAATATGTTAATATAAAATTTCTATTTAGGTAAGGAAAATAGTAATAACTTTTCAATACTATATTTAATCTTCTATTTATACATTTATGATAAGTGAAAGATACCAATACAACAACTATTCCCCCATTTATAACATGTAGATATAATTCATTTTTTATTAATTATCTTTTATTTCTGAGTCAGTTTATATTGGAAAATATATGTGGCACACACTCAGTATATAATACCCATGATATCAAATTTTAGAAATACATTTTTATAGCATTAATTTACATATTATTATAATTATTCTTCTTATGAATAATATGAAACCTTAGATACTGGTCTATAAAATTATTAACCCATGCTATAATAAATCTAAAAATTATATTCATTAATAATTTAATAATCTAGAGTAAGAAATATATTGGTTTGAGTATCATGTTTTATATCAATTCAATAAATATTTTATATAATATACATCTACTAAGAATGATAACACTATACATAGATATTTTTTAGTGATCCAATATCTATATTTCACTAATTTGTGAGTCCAATTTAGTATTCTTATTAAATATATCTATTTAGTTAAGATAACATAATAATATATTATATATTATTCATACATACATAAGTGGAAAAAACTTTTCCCATCTCATTCTTATGGATAGACTCAACTCTATTCATCCGGTATCTTAACACATAAGGTTCCCCATATTAGTATGACCCAAGGCTCATAATGAGACATGGATACCTAACTCTAAATGTAATACACATCCTCCATCCCATACATAAGATAATCTACGGAAACCTAAATTTAGTATAAGACAGTTTATTTTGAATATTAAATCATTGAAATGTATTTACATTTGTATGTAATCCCACACATAGTATTTCCAGTGTTTTTTTAGTCTCGCTATTTTTTCATTCATCCTATTCAGGTCATATATAACTATTGCATCCCATAAAATCTTGATATCTCATAAAATCATCATACCTATATGTTTTTAAAATATCTTTTTAAAATATTATTAAAAAAATAAAATCCACCAAAAATATCAATGTATAACACCTTTCAATCATATGTATTTGTGCAGTGGGATTGGGAGTCATCACACTTGACCTTCCATAGTAACTAGATGGATTATTCTTTATATTTTGTCACTATTGATATTATTCTAGAATGTTATTTTAAAATTATTTATCTTAAATATGTAAAGGGTTATATATGTATTAGGATATTTATTGTAGTTTTTTGGGTGATATATATGGATCTTGATGAGAAATTACATAGAAGGGAAGGAGGGGACTTTTCATAACTCAGGTTTATACTATTATTCCTCGTAAGAGATCAGGAGGTTTGTGAATGTGATAAAGGTTCCACTATTACCATATAATAGATCATGATATCTATTATATATTCTTATTCCTTGTAATCCTATCCAAAAAGTGAAATAGGTTCATTTAAAACATACTTCAATTGGTTTTATGATTAATAAAAATAAATCTTATAGAAATGGATTGATTACTATAGGTGTGAAGGTATGTAATTTAATTAGGTAATTTTTCATGTATTTCAAATATTTTTTGGATTAGGTTTGTCTCTTGAATTAGATTTTATGGATCTTCGTAATTTATAATGGATATTTGATTAACTAAGTTTGAAACCATCTACTATTGATCCAAAATCAACATTAGCAATGGATTTCATCATTGATATTCTCAAGAGATTTTTTTTTCTATTATTTATGTTAACAATTAGTGTGATTGATTAATCTTATCTAATTTAAATTTTTCACATACTTATAGGGAAGAGAATTTAGTTCCAGACTAGCTTACCTTTAGTACTCATTTTCCAGATGTTGTTATGGTTTCTATTCTTTGGTCTCTTTTTTCATTATAAAAAAATGAACAAAGTTATTTATTCATGGATTTATTACTTTAAGAATATGTGATATTCTTTGAATGCTTTATCTATTTAGAGGATTTATTTTATAATGGAAAAAAAATGTGTTCTGGAAAAGTTTACCACTCTATACAACTAAATTTTTTTATTAATTATCCAAAAATAAAATCATATCTGCATATATCCATATTCATCACTTTAATAAAGTATATAAAAACCATTCATATAAATATTTATAAGAATATTTAACCAAAATACATACATGAAAATGTATAGTGTGATAGGTATCCATTTTTTGACAGATCCTTATCTCTTATGATAGTGATAAATCAAGCCCAAAGTCCCACTATTCATTGATCAATACTCAAGAGAAACTGTAATTCCAATACAACTATAACACCTGATAAAAATATCAGAACTAACCTATATTACTAAATTTATATCTAAAATAATAAATCATATCATTGGTAAGACATATCTAAATTATTATGACATACCTCATATATAAATAGTGTATGCATGGAATGATAAATTTACAAAGAAAATTAATAAAATATACTAAATAAAATATAATTAATTATATAAATAAATTATATTCATATATTAATATATTAAATAAGGATATCAAAAATAAATGAAAAATTCAAAAATTGACATGAAATTTAATAATTATAGTAAATTATACTGATCAGAAAAACTTTTAAGCCCATGTGGATAAAGGTTATTGATATTTTTAAAAAAAAAATCAACAAGGAAAAAACCACGAACCATGAGATAGTATCTCTAGAAAAAACCATTTTAGATATAGATATTTATTTAAGTTTATAACTGAAGCCATATCTTAATTTCAAAACATAAGAAATTTTCTATTCGAATGTTTTACCTTGACCACAACTTCTCAATATTTTCTACATTATAGTCATTCCTCATATAAATATTATTTTTTAACCATGTCTATTTTAGAAAAAAACATGATATAGAAATTTTGATTTTATAATTTTATATTGTAAAATAATAAAACCATATAATTTTCCCAAATACACACAAATGTTTCAATAATTTTAGTAAACTAATATATAGTTCTAAAATAATGGTCATTCATCTTGAAAAACACTAAAATATTTTACAGTTTTTTAACTTTATATTTTTTATTATTCAAGGAAATTTTATTTTATACTACTGAAGGGTTTATGAAGACGCATATATTCCAAAATATAGTGAAAATTTTTAAAAACACATCTACAAAAAGTATCAGTAGAGGAAATGATAAAATGAAATGGAAAACATAAAAAATATATAACTCATTATCTATTTTTTTAGATAACTCAGAAGAAATAACTAGATTCCTTATTTCAAAGGTATAAACTAACAACTATTATCACCAAATTCTTTAGTAAGGTCCCTTTACCCTCAATGGTTGTTACACCTCATCAATAAATAAAAAATGAATGTAAAAGAATTAGATAGATTAATTGTTTTTGAACTTTTTCACATTCAGAGAAAATGAGGTCTATAAATTAATTATATAAAACCAATTATTTGATTCAAGGAACCTATTTCAGTGCAAACATTTCATATGATATGAAGTGAAATATTTTCTCTCTCCATGTTTATAAAATATATAATTTTACTCATTTATTAATTCCATTTTTAACCATATAAACTATCTAAATATCATCAAATGATGTTATATAATATAAAAAACATTATATTTTTTTGAATGATATCTAATACCATTTATCATGAACATCAAAATAAAATAAAAAAAAGAATTTCATGGTGGCATTCATAACATTTTGGTTTATGCTTCATTATTTAAATATAATAGGATACATTTAAACAATATTTCCTTCAATATAAATTATGTAATGGATAATTGACATGAATGGAAAGAATTTTTAGTAAATGATATAGTGCCAAAAATATTTAGTAATAATAGAAGATTTTATTAAAGTATATTTTTTATCAGGTACATGTATTTATTTTTCACTAATATTTAATTAAATATCTTTAAGATATAATTATATTAGGTAGGTGGAATTACAAATGGGAAATAAGAACACACTCAGGCACCTTAGTGGATCAAGTCTAATCACTCCCCAAAAGGAATAACTATCACCCACTATTCCTATTTTATTAAAATTTAGTGTCCTGGTGGCCCCAAATGAATGTGGACTAAAGACTCATGAATAAGATGACTCAAAGGGCCCATATAAGTAGTGTTCAAAATGTTGTGACACCAATCATCATGTCCCCCACCCCATACATTACTCCCTGACATCAAAAGGCACAACGAGACATCAAGTATTTCATTTCCTTTTATCATGTGCATGCATGCCATAATACGAGCCTCCTTTGTATCATGCTACCTCTATCATACTGTGATGGGGAATCCATCTTTTACACATCAGAAATTTGTTTCATTTTAAGTGTAGCAGATAGATTCCAACACACCCATCACTCTTCAAATTCCTCACATACCAAAGGTGCTTGTATGTCACCATGTTATTGCACTCCTCCCACATTTTGATTTCTACCCAATATGTATTGTCCCACCCACCACAAAGTCACACTATTCCAACATACACATTTTTCTATGTCACACCTACCACCCATCGCACTATGAGAACTGCATGAGATGCTTCATGTCTCCTTCCACCTTTCACAAAATATCTATGCCCACCTAATTTCTATGCCCATAGTAAATTTTATGTGATGATTTTTTAATTATTTTAAATAATAAAATATGTATATAGTCTATTTATTTTCTCATATCATATCTCATAAATATAAATTAATAAAAATTAGTTACAATTCATCATGTTAATATATAAATACTAAATTGTAGATAATTTTTATATTTTAAGTTGTATTAGTAAAATAATGTGTTTGTATTATAGGCACATGCTTCATTAGTACCGATAATGTTAGCAGGTAATTGATCATTCTACAACATCTTTGAAATAATCCAACCTACCAATTTCATACCTTAACTCCCATTTTTCATGTGTACTTCACTCCATGCACACTTTCAATAGGAAAGGTAAAGTGACTAGCACGATAAAGAAATTTCACACAAATGAGGTCTTAGCCTAGTGATAATCTGTAATAGATATATTTATCAAATACACATGGTAATCAGAAACCCCTGATGAAATCATGAATAAAAAATTAAATAATATTATAAATTAATGTGAGAAAAATGATCTAAAAACGTAATATAGTTATGATCTAAAACAAATCAATGCAAGGGAAAACAACCTAATGTATAATGGACCATTTAAAATGGAAAACACCTCCTTTATAACTCATGAAATGAACACCAAGAGAAATCATCACTCATAAACTCCACTATGATCTATTTCCACCAACTCCTCATCCACCAAGGTTGCCTCTAAATTATACACTATCTTCACTAACACAACACATATGGGTGGAAAGTATTGTAAGGGGTGATATTAAACATATGTAGTTCGATTCCCAAAAAACATAAGGAAAGGATAAAACTATTATCCAATTTAAAACCAAATACTATGGAAAATTATTGACCATATATGCTTTAAGGATTTCATAACCCGTGTTTTATTGGATTATCATGTTTACAAGCTATTTGTAAGCCATATTTCAATGGAAACCACAAGTGTTGATATATAGTATGATCGTAATGCATAAAATACCAAGATTATATAACTTCCACAATAACTCCTAATAATATTAGTGTGGCATTATCCCTATCAAAGGGAAAATTATATCAATCAAGGGTGTATCAACCCCACTCATAGAGGACCACACTTCTTTAAACAAGGGATTAATTGAATTATATTGATGGAATACCATGACCTCACACATGAGAGAGTGCCTACACTTTGTATCTCATATAGAGGATTGTTCCTTATCACGAGTATGTTTATAAGGGAGTTCTTAAACATATATCTATATTGGTTTACCATGACTTTTTACATTGGAGAGTACCTAAACTTAATCTATTATATAAGAGACCATGTTTTTTTATAAGTAGGTCTCTAGTGGAAAACCAAACACTATATCTACTCCGAACACCTTACTCAAACACTAATGTTATCTTTATAAATATAACAAACTCAATATTATAAAAACATAATGTAAATATACTCTATTATAATGATAAATTCACCATTGGATTATATTAGGAAAATTACTAGAATAAACTATTAATTTATCAGATTCTGGATTGGGAAAAAAATTTCTAGAAAGAGTGGAATGGGAAAAAGTATATGGCTTGTACTTTTATTGAACATGGTATGTGTGTCCTGGGTAGTAGCTAGGTGTGTATTTTCATTTTTAAGATGTGATATATTAAGACACATAGGGTATCCCTTAAGTGACATGACATTTAAAACTTGAGGGTTAAATGACATAAACTATTGATACGTGATTGATATCACTTACTCATGAATTTAGTATTCCCAAGATTTACATGACATGTTTTTACGGGGGGGGGGGGGGGTAGTTGGGAATAAAATCCTATAAAACTCAATTGGTATAACTCATTATAGATTTTTTATTATTTAATAATTCGTCTCGTATGATATTCATATCTACCACAAAACCATATCCACCGAATGATGTGAAAATTGATGTGTGTTCAAATGACTACATGTCATGGGATCTAGTTTTTCATCAAATGAAAAACAGGATTCTAAAATATGATTGATCCACCATATTGATCATTTATCTCACTATTTCTTATGTATTTTTTTCCATGACATCATTGTAACAAATTAACCTTCCCTTTATTATCACTTCCAAATACATTTCATGTTGTCTTCCCAAATATAACCTCTTATTATCAACCCCCATACCACTAACACCATCCCACTTAGAGATACAATAACATCCAGCATAGAATCTACCATTAAATAATTCTCCATTATCCTCTATCATATCTCCCCAGGTTATCACCTCCTTCGTCACTTTTGGTTGCAAAAAGGGCCAACAGTATTTTGTTTATCATGATAAACTGGAGATTAAGGGAGATAGGGGAGATATTATAGGAGAATACCTCTATTAAAACTCAATGGATTCACTATTATGTGTGTAAAATATCTATACATTATAAAACTAAGCTGTGAGGTGGAGGGGATAGTGATCAGTAATGACCTGACCACTTATTATTAATTCAATAATCCTTGATGAGCATCTCATAATCACTAGAACTCAAAAAATAATAATGAAAGAAGGTATATATAATAAATTCAATGAACACGAATCAATAATGAAAATTGAAAACCTTATTTATAAATAATTGCATGATAAATCAAAGATGAATCCAAAACTTCATGGTGAATCACCAAAGCTTCAATATTCTTCTGCAATTATTGGACTCTTTTTTCACCTTAAAGTTTTATCTGTATCCAATATTAATGTTGAACTCTCTAAATAATCACTCTAACCCAATTCATCCCTTGTGGATTATGGATAATGTGGGTAATACTTTCTTTATAGTATTAGTGGTGATCTTTATGTTTTTAAAATTATGTACAAATTGTATTTTAATTAAACCCTTAAAAGAGAGCTGATGAGGGGGAAAACCATAATGTGAATTTATATGTTCCGTAGTTAAACCTGACATTCCTATGTCAAAATTTGAGAAAAAAATCATCTAGGGTTTCATTTAGGATATTTCCATAATTTAACTCTTTTAGGCCTAAGTGGGTAAAAAATAATATATTAAATATATTAAATATATTTTAAAGTCTCATGATTCTTTGAAAGTAGTATTTCTATGTCTCCATTTAATAAAATATTATTAAAAATATTTCAAATGATCAATTGAAAAATATGGGTTTCTATAATGTAGTTTTTAAAAAAAAGTTAAACTCACTCAAAAAGGTGAGTGTACTGGGATCACATCCAACTCTTTCACTCTTACATACTCTTATAAATATTTTCATGCTACCAAAATAAATGAACCAATGGAATCACTCACTCTTATATAATCATCTACTTCCACTCCTTGATCCCCACTAAGTACTCAACAGAGGTGGTGTCATCATTGATTTCCAGATTCTATTGGTTGATAATGTGTGATGGATCATTCACATATATCCTCAACTGAAACATATAGAAAAAATTGTGAACCCAATCCATCTATGGTAATAATACTAGAAATTACACAACTTCTCCTTCCATATGTGTCATCTAGAAGGCCCATTGGTTATAAGGAATAGCTTTTTTCCCTAACCAGTTACATCATAGAGAAACCTTCAAGAACACATTAACTCTTTCTTTGAGTTGCAAATTCCATAATCATTGATCCGCAATATATTTTTTAAAACTCTGGTTTTTTTCATATTCTTTTTGATCACTTGAACCTTCAATGTCATCAACCACTAAATAGTGGGCCCCACTAAAAATGACTCACTAATTTCTTACTAATAAGTGGGTGACCAATAATTCCTTATATACATGAGATTAATAGTTTTCATGTTAATAGTAGGGTTATAGATTTTATTATATGCATGATTCACTAATTGTAGTTGTTCATCAAGGTTCCTACTAAAATTGATCATGCATGCTCACAACATTTCCTCATGAACATGAATAGTCATCTCTCTTACCATCTATTTGGGGATGGAACACTATACCTAAACATAACTCACTTCATATATCATCCTATAAGTTCCTCTACAAATGTGACATAAATCCATCATCCTAGTTTGAAATGATCATCGAGTTCACAACATGAATTCCCATGACCACATGTACATATATACATTCCCAACTCTACTCTAAAATTGGAAGGATGTGACCCAACATGATTATTCAGTCAATTATCACCCAAAAAGTTTCATGAACCATTTTTTGTCATGAATTATTTTTGGAAAGCCTATTGAAATGAAATATGACTTCAAATTTATAACCTCAAGAGGTTGATTCAAACTGGTTAGGAACTTTTTCTCTTCTATACCCATTGGTATATAAGACATCATGAAACAAACTCTAAAATACCCTTCATCATGTATGGCTTCCAAAAATGGATTCTTAATATCCTATTATATGTTCATCACACTTGGATATAACACTAAGAAAAAAGTGTGCAACTATCCTGAAACTCTCTCAAATTGGTCATCTAAAACCATTATCCACCATGTAAGATGGTTACATACTCCTCAACTTTAGATAGATCTTCAGGTTCATCGAGTGAGTCAATCTAGTCATTCAATACATCACATTTAGCATCTATAAGTTGGGCCTCCACTTCCCAGTGTATAAATTTGGGGGCCATCACTGTCAAAAAAATGAAAGAAACATTTACCACCTCTACCGTGACTAAATTCTTTGAGGATAGTTATGAAAACTCCTTCTACATCAGCTGAGTGTCGAATCTAGTTTTAGGGTAATGAGCTACCATAATTACACTGATCTATTAATCAAATTATTATGTTAATATCTAGTTATCATAGACTCAAACATCATGTATTCCCCTAAAAATCCACATTTAAAATAGAATTTCTCACGAAAAATTACTTCATAAATCTATAATTTCACTTAGAGAGTTTACAGTATATTATAATTTATTGAAAAAATGATAAGATAATCCATAAATTCTCATCTTCATCACCCAATATCATATAATTAATGAGGACATCATTAATGAATACCATTATGATACTATACAATAATATCAGAAAACTCTGGTTCATGCATTCCATTAACATAGCATAGGTATTCTTCACTCCAAACAGAATTAATAGAAAATCATAATGGAAGTAATTACACCCAAAACCCATCTATGGAATTAAAACCTCATAAAGAATAAACTAATGGTATCTTAACCTGAGGTCAATCGAAGATAACTGATTTGATACATCCATTCTTTTAAATACATCATTGATCCTTGGTAAGGGTATTTTATCTTAATGTTTCCTAGTTTTTTGGGAACAATCAATTCAAATAATTGGGATCCCAAATTCATTATTAAAAATATAACATGAGATACCCAAAGGGACACAGTAGACTTAATATAACATTTCTCCAAAAAGGTCCTTCATCTTCACTTTCAACTCCATAAGCTTGGTCGGGCCATCCAATTTGGTATTAGAAGATATGAGTGTGGTATAATGACACATTTCAATACATAAAAAGATCTTTCAATTATGGGGGTGTACCTATAACATCCTATATAAAAATATATGATCATTATGAATCTACAACACACAACTCCTAGATCTCTAATTAATGGGTCATCAACTACAACATCCTGAGGGTTGTCCCTACTCATACTTTCTAAAGATCAAACTCAGCAGTGTAGGTAAATCTCAACCCATATTTATAAAAATATATCACCCAATGATGATAGAAATATATCCATTACTACACTACAAACAACAATTCCATGCCAATGATGTTGTCATAGGGTCTTATCCTTATGATTAAGACATCCCAAAAAAATATCTCTATACCAAAATCAAACACACTCTAATAGAAAAAATAGTTAAGTGTGTGATATCCTCCATTAGGATTTACCTAGGTTTGGTGATGGTAGAAGTAGATTGGAGATTTTACCCCCTTGATATCCTCTTAGTATGACACCATCTTACCTAATGAAATCACCTTCTAAAAGGATTCCCTTTCCAATATATGGAGACCCCTAATCTTTATGTTTCCCTTGATGTGGAGGTCTATCCATTTAATTAACTTGTCTTACCTTAGATTCTCACATAATCTAAAATGATCTTTCCATATTCCATATAAGTCTTAAAAACATAACAAAGCCTATATTTCTACTAATTAGATACTCTATCAAACAAACCTATTTCCTATACCTATAACTATGATCATGTATAAATTTTCCTCTGGCCTTGAGGACTAAATGACAATCATCAGCTGGAAGAAGCCAATGGCACCTCCCTAGGAATCCTATACCCACTTCATTACATTACCATATATTTTCTATAATTTATCAACCTCTAATGATCTTTACAAGAATCATCCATGAGTGGGGATTCCTAGAGATACAAAACCTACTTGAATCTCCCGCTAAATTCCCCCAATTAAAATTCAAATACCACATTAATTCATCGTACATCATGTCCAAGGAGTTCTTTATAAGGTCCATGAATCTTGAAATGTACTCAATCACGGTAAAGAAACTCTAATATAGATCCATAAATTCATGTACTCATACCATACTTAGTTTTTTAATATAAAACTCCTCCCTGTAATGGTACTCAAACTCCACTCCTGATAATGTATCCTTATTATATGTTTGTGTAAACAAATTCAACTAAATAATCATTCCATAAAGAAGACACAATGGAAGAATCACTATCTTGTAAGTGGGTGTATGGTCCTGAAGTACCTAGGTTAGTGGTAATGGATCACTGAGAATGGAAAGATGGATCAATTATAATATTATTATAATTTATTCATTTAAATTAATTTTTTTGGATGGTTAAAGTCTTGATCCACTATCGTTTAAACCTCACTCTAAAATATATAAATCTAAAATAAATAAATACAGGGCACATCGGTTTATCTACAAGGTTCACCCATAATGTGGGTGGATACTTATTGTAGGTTTTGGTTGAGTCTGATACCCACATTTAATATCTAATATCAAAATTTATTATAATATCTATATCCCATCAACTTAATATCTTAAATTTTGTAAAGTGTTTCAATGGTTTCTTTTTAATAACTCTTATCAATTTACCATAAAAATCTGAACCATGAAAACCATAATTCTTCAAGATTATTTTTCATCGATAGAAGATCTTCTTCAAGAAATTAGAATATGTAACAATACATAGTCTTTCTATTCATTGATATATTGATTACAAAATTATTCAGTGGGATACAAAATATTTCTAGCCTTGATCTCAAATATGACATTTGACTAACAAACATATGTATTATTTTTTTGAATCCAAATATATTTTCTTCTTATGAAAAATGGGAGAAATTAGTGAGTATATTGAGAGGGGTGTAGAAAAATCACTTGACATTTGACTAACAAACATCACCATAAGAGAAAAATGTTCTTTCCCATGTGTTTCTTTCTCACTCTCACACACCTTGTGAATCTTCCTAGGAGGTTACCAATATTAATCACGAATCCAAGTCAAACCTCATTAACTATGTAGTTCTCATAATATAGGATCCCAAAAATAAAGGATCCCCTTGTTAACATGGGTAGTAACATTTATCCATTTATACCTTTAACATTCTGGGGTGTTACAGGTTTTCTCTCTATAGTCCTTATCTCAATTTCTATATATTACTACACTTTATCATTCAAAGTAGTTAAGATAATTTTTAATTATTTTCTTAATCTTTGATATCGATTAATGATATTCCAAATATTCATATTTAAAAATATAAAATAATCAGGTAGTAATTTTATTAATTTATTTTAATTAATTTTCCTTCAAACTCAGATTGAATCTTGATTCAATCATAATCATATTGATATAAAATCCATGGAAAATAGATTAGAAAAACATTACATAAATCTCCATATATATCATATTTTCTCAAATTCCTAAATTTCACTTATGAAATAGATATCTTATATATCAATAGAATAGGCTTAAATATCTTCTGAATCATCAATACTGTATTTTTTATTCTAATGGGTATCTTTTATTTTATCTATAAAATGATATGTAATCCTTTTCACATCTATTGTATTATCCATAAAATCTTTCATATCACAATATGTCTTATAATTTTATAATTTTTCTATTATAAAATATCTAATATTTTATATTTAAATTGATATGTATCATCTAGAAGATATTATGTATCACTCTATAAATCTTGTGTATACAACTTATTATCTTATGAATCATAGTACAACACCCCCTCTATATATTTTACGATTAACTCTAATAAATATCTTCTTTATATTCAAGAATATCTTATATATCGATGTAAGATCTTTCCATTTCCACGTATCAACATAAATTTAAGCATATATATTCCATATGATTTAGATTTATTCTATTAAAACTATAATATAATATATATTATCAAAAAAAGATACATAACACTTAATAAAATGTTATGTATGATAGTATACTCCAACACTTTTAAAAATTCTATAATTTCATAATGTAACTCCATACATTTCAATTCCACTCCAAACATCGCCATCCACTAAAATTCATCTAAAATAACTCCGAATACATTTTTAATGTCTCAATAACATTCTCAATAGCATTCAATGATATTCACTCATTGTTTAAAAAAATACAATAATTCTTTAATAATTTCATATGCTCTTCAATATCCCTTATTAGTTTTTTGTTAACTTTAAAAACCCTTATAAAATAGCATAAAATTATATCCTTTATCAAATAGAAATTTCTTAAGACCACACTAATATATAAATCAATTTTTTTAATAGATTTCCATCCATAAATTAAAACAAATTGTGTTCAAGTGATTTTTCTACACCCCTCTCAATATACTCACTCATTTCTCCCCGTTTTCATAAGAAGAAAATATATTTGGATTCAAAAAAATAATACATATGTGTTGTTTACATTTCTCTCATTTTTACTATAGAATCCAAATGAATATAGTGCATTAAAAAATATTATCAAATGATAAGGAATGTTTTAACATGTATATCCATCCTCATGCCTTCAAATCTATCTGTTGGGATGGACTTTGTAAAAATGTCAGCAGTTTGATCCATTATTAGAATAAATTTAATCCTCATATATCAATTTCAAAAAAGTTCTTTCATAAAATGAAGTTTTATGTCAATATGTTTAGACCTATAGTGTTTCTCTATATTTTTAGAATGAAAAATTCACTTGACTTGCCATATTTAATTCTCAATTATCACCTTCAAGTCTCCTAATTTATATCTTATATAGATAATTTGAGTACATCCATGTGTAGTAGCCACATACTCATCCTCAGTAGTTATTAAATTCTCTAAATTTTTATTCTTACAAAAATATCACACAAAACATTCTCCCAAAATGAATAGGCCACCAGATGTAAATTTTTTCACCATGATCTCCATTGCAATTATCATCAGTGTATCTAATAAAAATCATTTTCTCATTTATTTTTTACATCATCCCATTATTAAAAGTCCCTTTTATATATTTGATAACTATATTATGGACCATACTATTTGATTATTTTGGATCACTTTAATATATATCACAAAATTTTACTGCATAAATAACTTCATTTCTAGATGCAATGATTTAAATAAAACTTTCAATAAAATTCCATAATTATATTTGATTCACACATTACTCTCTATAAACCATTCTCATATTCACCCAAATATTCATGATTTGAAAAACAAAATGGAATATTTAATGAAATTTTTTTCCAACATTTTGTTGGTAGATTTTCCTTGGGATATAAAAATGATAAAAATCATAGCCTACAATTTAAGAATAAATTCATATCATAAATCATAGTAATTTTAAAATTAATTTTCATTTTCCATAAAAATATCTTCAAAATAATACTCTTTATGTCTTATAAAACTATTTCATCAATAAATAGAATGAAAATAAGAGTACTTTTTCTTATTTTCTTTACATAAATAACATTTTCAAATAAAACATTTATAACCTTAATCTCTCTTATAAAGTTATTATATATTAAATACTAGGCTCTATCAGTATGTTTTATTCTATATATAGATTTATTTAATAATCATACCATGATTATATAATTTTCAATAAAAATCACTATGTTTTTTAATATAAAATTATTCTCCGAGTTCTCTATTTAGGAAATAGTGATTCACATCATTTTTATTGATTTTTAAATACTTATGAGTTTTTATATCTTGGTAAATTTTTATGGATTCATGCTTTGAAACATGATAAAATTTACATTTAATAGAAATTAATTGAACAATAGATTACCCTTTTGAAACTAATATGAATTTTTTTATTGAAACATCACCTTTATCATTGAGCTTGTTTCTGAACACCCACTTAGTTCAAATGAAATTCATCCCTTTTTTATTAGAACAAGATACCAAGTGGAAATAATTTAAATATAATCAAAATCATTATTTAGTATATCTATCCATTATATAGGATTAATATTATCAGTAATTGTTTATAGATCCACATTTGAACGAAGATCGGTTTGGTTATTACACCTTAATATTCTGCTATCCCGAATAGGTACATTCAAATTTACAATTATATTTTTAGATTCTACATGATTCTTCAACCTCTAAAATTTTAATTCATCATCTCAATTAGCACTTTCAAAATCATTTTTCTAATCTAGAACAATATCAACAATATCTTGTTCAATTATAACATCCTCCTCAATAATTTTTCTTGTAATGTTTTTGTCAGCTATATATATATATATTTTGATATGATTCATTTTTATCACTAAAATTGGGATTCTATCCAATAAAATGTATTTAATAATAGTCCACCAAATTTTGTATCATTTTTTTTGTAAAACATTTATCTATTTTCATTAAAAAAATATCCTACAAAGAATCCTTCCTTGTATTACCCATTAAATTTTCCCACATCTAAATTTTTAGTCTTTATAAGTCATATACTTTAAAAAACATTAAATTAAATTGTAATATAATTTTTATTATAAAACATTTTATCTTATACAATGTTATTTTTAGGCCTCAATATGATCCTTTTTTAAATATGCCTTGTTTTACTCATATCTTCTCTCAAGATAAATTTGAATTGATGAATTTTTCCATTGTGGTTCTTCCCATCTCAACTAAGATTCAATTTTTCCCCTTAGAAACTCCATTTTTCTATGGTTTATATAGATAACTATATTTATTTTTAATTATGTGATTGGTAATATAGGTTTCATATAAATTTCTATTGAAGTTTTTTCATTATCTGGTGTAGGGTTCTTAGTATAAAATCGCAACTCTTTATCAAACATGACTTTTGAAAATTTTAAACATCCTCACAACCAAAAAAAAATAAATTATTACAAAATCATAAATAAAAGTGATGAAATTATCATCAGGTCTTTAGGATTAATGTCTCATTAACCCTTATATATCTAAGTGAATCAATTCAAGTGGCATAGTAGACTAAATTACCACTCTCCTGTGAATTTCTTATATCATCATCCCTTTTCTAATATTACAATGAAATAAACTAATTTTATATCTTTATTTTAAAAAATTATCTTATCACATATCCCAATAAAGTATTCCTTAAATTATTTTGGCTAAGAAGGATAAGACTTTTATGCCATAAATTGTTCTCATATTCTGATATCAATAAAAAATTATCACATAAATTGTCAATTTGAAATAACTATCCACGGTATATTCCCACTTTAGGAATAATATTCCATATTTTAAGAACCTAATATTTTATTAATTCCTTTAAAAATTAATTTATTCCAATCATCAAAAATAATAAATCATTTTATTTCAATTTCTCATCCTCAATTTCAATGATTCCAACTCCACTAAATTTTATAGAACTATCATTTCCAAAAGTAATTGAACCTTCATCATGGAATACTGTATTATTTAATATTTTTTTTCTCCTATCATATTATTTATACATCTGATATCATATAATTATAGCTTACCTCCCTTTCTCACTTTAATATCCACATCAATAAGAAGTAACTTCTATCCATTAACTCTATTTTAAAATTTATCAACTTAAACGTCTTATCGTGCCAATCCTAAAAGTGTTTTCATACATTATTCTAAAAAATGACCCTATTTATCACATTTTTTATAAATTTATTATATATTATAAAATAAATTTTTAGTAGATAAACTGAATGGACATTTATCTATTATTTTCTTCTTCTCGGAGTTGATTATCATATTCCTTGGATGACTCACCCTCAATTATTTCATTATATGATTCAATGTAAATGACATAATATACCAATAAACATAGTTTTAATTCCCAAAGACTTCATATCAATAGCATTTTCTATTAAAATCTGATCTTCAATAATAATGATAATACTTTTTGTGAAAAAATATTTATTATCTAGGTCTATTTAGAACATTATTTTACATTTTTTTAGGAAATTATATCTTCTCAACTCAAAAACAACTCTACTTGTTATTGGAGTGGAATTTTCCTAATTTTTATCTACCCATACAAGTAATGTTTTGGTTTTGGGACCCACACTATTTGGTGAAATAAATTTGGTAACCATGGAATATGAAGAAATAATTTTTATTTTCTTATGGTGGATGGATTTTATAGTATATTTAAATTATATAGCCTAAACATTTAAAGATTTTTATGATATTTACTCAGAATAATTAAGGTATTTCCATCTTTAAGATATCCAGATTTTGTCTTAATCAACTCTTGTTCCTCTACATCAGGGTTTATATTAATAAATTTCAGGATTTTATCTTTTTCTACAATTCTCACATTGAAAATTTTAATTTCCTCAACATAGTTATTCTTATTCTTAAGAAATTTATTTGTACATTCCCCTCCTTATTAGTAATTTTTAACCTTTTATTGGGTTTGGGGTTTTGTTCAAGACATGCATTAACTTTAGCTTTCAATATATGTTCAATTCATCTCTCTGCATCCTCTTTATTACTGGTTGATCCTTTATGTTCTTCAATGAGATACTTTAATTTTTTGTTCTTTATAGTGGTTCTTTCATCTTATGCCTCATATATTATTGATATTACTCCATATTATTCTTATTTTCTCATTATATTCTTTTTCGTCCTTCTTGTGAACTTCTTTTCACTAATATAAGTCTTTTCCACTATTTATTTCTATTAACCAATTATTATTTATCATCTTAATCAATTATATCCTATTTTTTCATTGGAAACTATACTAAAAATGATTAATTCTATAACAATAAAATAAAAATATAAAAATCTTACCTTTGTATTTATATCTTCCTCTTATGAAGTTATTTTAAATATAATAAATGTTTCTCTTATGCTCTTCATATCCTATTTTATCATCTACAGATTATGAGAATAATTAATTATTATTTTATATAATCTTAATACCTCTCATGGATTTAAATGAAATTTTATTCTCTTCTTAATCGTCTTTTAAAAAACCTTTATCATTTTATAAGAAAAAATAAAATTATGTAGTATATCAAGAGATAAGTCATCTCTATCCTCAAAGGATAAACCATTGAATTAGTCTATAAAGATAATTTATTATTAATTTCTTTAAAATAGTTAAATGTTCCTTGTATTCTCTAAAACCTATGATATTTATCAAAATTCCTTCAACCCTTATAAAACAATCATCAATAAACTCTTCACCATCCACTCTATTGTCTTAACAATTTTCTATATAAATATTTAACTTATCTTTTTTCACTTTAACATTCCCATAAAATATATTTTCAATATTACCACATATATGTTTAATTTTTTTGAGTCTCATCACCTTTGTATAAATTTTTTCATATAATGACATCATAATTTGATTCATTTTTTTCCAACAACCTCCAAATTCCTTTTATGTGCATATTTCATATAACTATCTCTTACAAGTGTTATAAAATACATAGTAGAAACATCAATAACTTCTAGTCCATTGTAATGAAGATTATGAATCATCATATTCTTATAAACATGATAATTCATTCCATCAAATGTTGTAACACCTTTGTTGCTGAAAAAAACTAATATTCTCTATATACAAATTCAAACATAATAATATCTCTCAATGGTAACCCAAATTTGCTTTGATACCACTTGAGGTACCCATGTAAGTGGTAATATATCCATGATAATGGTGGATGGATTATTGATACTATTTTTATGATTTATTCTTTTAAATTAATCTTTGTGATAGGTTAAACTCTTGAAAAAACTCTATATTAAATCTCTCTCTCACCCATATGCAACTAAAATAAATAAAAATAGGACACATAGAGTTTTTTAAAAGATTTAACCCCAATGTGAGTAACTAATATATGATGGGTTAAAGTCAAGTTTGAGACACATATTTAATTACTAATATCTAAATTGATTTTAATTTCTATCTATCGATATCTCAAAATATTAACTGTTTTATAATCTCTTAATTATCTCTTTATACTAGCTCCCAATCATTTACAAAAATAATTAAAACAAAAAAACAATAATATCTCTATAAATTTCATTGATGCTTTATCATTAATATAATATATTCTTTAATGCTTTATAATATTCAATAGCATTCATGCTTCCTCAAGAGCATGATCTTTATGCATATATTATTCATCAAGGCACATAAAATAGAAAAACATGAATTCAATATTAATCGATTATTCCTCAGATAATTATTATTCATTTTTTATAATGATGCTCATAAAAATAAATCATCTCTTATTTATTATTTAATATCTTTAGTTTCCTAAAAAAATTAACCAATAATTCATATTTTTGATAATTTTAAAAAAACAGGTACTCAAATAATTCTATAATATTCCCACAAAAAATATTGTCAAGATTATTCCCCAATGATGATCTATATAAAAATTAACATGTTGGTTTTCTAGAAATTATCCTCAACTCAATTTATAAAAATGTCCAAACATTATCATTCAAACTAATTAAGAGAATCTTCTAGTAATTGATATATCTTTGATCTCCATTAATTATTTTTTAAATCATTATTTTTTTAAATCCAGATTAATCAAGATGTGATATCCTTAATTTATTATCATTATTTGTATTTCTACCTTGTAATGAATTGTGGATAAATCACTAGAATCATTATATTAAATCCAAAAAGAATATATAATTTTTTTCTGACTAAAATCGTAAAATATATCACATTTTCTAAAATTGATAAACCACATGTATAAAACAGAATATATTATATAACAATTAAATGAGATCCAATATATTATGCATACCCAATAATATCTTATTTATTCTCATTATGATCTTATGTATTCTTAAAATAATTTTGTGTATTATTTTTCGTATCTTCCATGCCTATCATAATATCATACCTATCATCATAGGTTGAAACATTTCCAATTTTTCACTTATTTTATATCTTACATTCCATCTTAAAAATGTTTTATATAATATATAATATATTTCTTATCAATTTAAAAATATTATATGTTCTTCAGTGTATCCTATGTATCATAGTAAAGGATTATATTTTCTTTATTTCAAAATAATCATTGAAAAATATATTTAGTATACACTGAAATATCTTACGTATCATTATAATATTTTTCCATCAATGCATCTAAGAAAAAACGTCATAATATATCTTATATATTCCTTAAATATCATTCATATGTACTAGAATATATTATGTATCATCAAGAAAAATTGACATTATATTTACAAAAATGGTACATATCATAGTATTCTCTAGTACTTTTCTAAATTCACTAAATTCTATGATTGTATAATTCATCTACATACTTTTAAATTCAACTGTAAACATATTCAACCACTATAATTTATTTTAAATCACTCCAAAAACATTATTATCATCTAAAAAACACTTCTAGTGACTTTAAATTTTCAACGATCATGGTTTAAAACAAATTCAAAAAATATTTTACACTTCCATGGGTTCTTAAAGTCATACAGAATATATTAGTCACTAAATCCCATCAATCCTCTATCTCATGAGTATTAAGAACACATAAAAATATAAGTACTCAATAGAATTTAAACTCATGTATTTTTATTATACTATGGGTAGTATCATCCTACTTGGAAAGGAATATAATATTTTTTATAGGTTGAGGTTCTACACTCTTTACATTGGGTGCAAGATCTACCCTCTTCTCACTTAATAGATATGACTACCGATTTAGTCACTAAACTAAAGCCCCATCACTTAGTTGATCATTTATAGAAGGTTATATTAATTTTATGTGATCATCATGGCCTTATATATTAATCCTAGATGGTTTTATATAGGTTGGAATAATTTAGTTAGAAATATGAACCCTCCAAATATTAAATCATGTTTGGTTGATATGTCTTATGTGGAACATGGAAGATTATAACTGATGACTATATGATTCATATAAAATCCTAACCATAGTCCAAAATATTTTCTTACAAGTTTTAAGACAATTAACATATTATTAGATTCTTGGTGAAAGGTTATGTTGGTTTCCTAGACTAATCACTAGGTTCCTTAATCTGAAAACCAAACCCCAAACCCCTTAACATCAATACACAAAATTTCCTAGACCAAACCTCAAAAATACTATCTCTAAACTCCACACCTAAGATAGAACCACACTAATACAATTATTAAATGAGTTTAACTATCGATATACCTCTTATAATTTTAGTTACATTAAGTGTGCCACACCAAGCCCACCTTTAATAGTCTAGAGGTTGGTGATTATCCCCAAGAAGTAGTTTCAAACAAGAGAGGGATTATTGAAATCAAAATCTATAATAGATATACATATCCAATGTATAAATAAACCAATAACTACTGATGTAAACATGAATTTAAAAACTACATATTGATAAAAATTCATGTGAAAACAACCATATAGAAAAATCCACATAGGTAGACTCCAAGATTAAGAAATTTAAGTAAAAATTCCAAATTATAATGAAGCTATGATAAGGGGAAAGACCTAATTGATGATATGAATCCAATCATGAAATCTAATATCAACCATCACCAACAAGTACCACTAATTTATAATTCCACTAACATCATATCCACCATGGAAGCTTCTAAATTATATTTCTTCTATATAAACATAACATATGTGGGAATAGAGGCCTGTTCAAGGGTGCATAGAAAGATACTTAGTGGGATTATCCTGGAAAAAAATAGAGGATTAAATAATGATCTAATTTAAATCCCAACACTAAAAAACCAATAATATATATTATTGAGATATTTGATAACCATTATTGTAAAGAAGTATCAAGTTTATATCCTATATATATGTCATATCTTGAAGCAAAACAAAATTAATAATATATTGTAGGGATGAAACACACATACTATCCAGATTCTCTAACATCCATGTGGCATATCTGGAACTATAATAATAGATAATTACTCATTGAAGAAAATATATATTGATCAAGGGAAACCAATTCACATAGATGGAAGATTGTGAACCATTACATAGCATAGTAACTGAACTCTGTAGATGGAGGAATACATCCTGACACATGAGGAAGTAATTAAACTCCATTTTTTCATAAGGGACCACACAATATCACATGTGGGTTCTCGGGGGAGTATAAAAGCCCAAGTCTGTAATGGGGGTTGTACCCTATTTCATTAGGGAGAAAATGAACTCAATCTATCATATGAGGCATTATTCACCATCATAATTAGGCATACATGGGAGTACTGAACCACATTTATACTCTAAAAACCTTTTCTAAACCATATTAACATCCCTATGAAGTGAAAAAAATCAGTATTCCAAAAAACATCTTTGTAAATAACCCCTATTTCGAATGATAAATTCACTGCCTCATTTTACACAAAATGGTTCTCATGATTGATTATTTTTTTTTATTCTGACAACTATGAATTAATATGTTATAAATACTAAAAAGGGTAAAAGTACTTGGAATATATTTTTTCTTGAAATAATGTATGAGTCTCAAGCATTAGATGGGGATCTACATTCATTGTCTAGAAATATTGTGTTAACTTAGAAAAACTGTCCTTTTGGTGACATGATATATAGAAATCATGTATTTTTCAGTGTTTACTTTCAAAACCCTAGATATGTCCTTTACTCAGACATGGTATGTTCCCTAGTAATACACAATGTGTGTGGTGATGGGGATAGTTGAGCTGTAATTATTGATATCCTGAATCATGTAGCTCCAAAGACATAGTGTCTTCTTTAAAAGGGAACATTATGTAATATTTATCTCTTTCGTAAAACACTAACATGTTAAGTACATGATACATGATGTGTGTTCTAATGAATACACACCATGTGATTTGGTTTTAATTCCAATGAAACACTATCCAACCTACTATGTGTGATCTGTCTAATATTTTACTGATCTATAGTTTTCCCTTGATTTCATTCCCTGCCTTCATAGATACCAGTCAACCCATGTCGCAAAAACACAACTGGATCCAACCAACATCGTCTACCCCAATGTTACCTCTTACTATTGATCATCCAAAGCACTGATGCTTAATCACACTAATAAACCAGGTTGATCATTATCGTTGTCTCTACTTAAAAATACTCTTACATATGTTAGTATACCACCTCGAGTCATCACATTCATTATCTCTATTGACCATCATAGAGGCCAAGAGGTTTTTGTTTAACATGTAAAAATAGAAGGTGATGGAGATCAGCATGATCACTTTGGAGAAAATCACCATCATGGAACTAGGGACAAACAATCATGTGTTTGAAACATCATTTTATTTCTTTGAATAGAGTTTTAGGGTATGGGGGTATTTATTGGTGATGATTCAACCAGCCCCTTTTCATTATAAAGTCTTCATCTATTAAGGTATAATTACTAAATATTTTGGTTTATTAATAATGAAACAAGTTCCCAATAATCAAAATAATGAATTTAAATAATAAAAATGATTACATTTTCCATTAAGAATATGTAAATAAATAAAATTTTAAGCCTTTACTATATAAAGAAACACAAAAATTTCAACATTATTACTTGATCTAGGGATTTCATTTCCACCTCGATGTTAAATCCTCCTTCAAATCCACTTTCATATCATTAAAATTTTCTTAACCCTAACCTCTGCATAGGGTTTTTGGAAAATTCATATAATCTGATAGTTATTGTGTTAGATATGTTTATTATATCATTATAATTATTTCAAATGATATTTTAATTAAAATCATGAAATGAGATCAGTTCAGGGCTCAAAACCCAAAATGGAAAATTTTACCACCCCTTGATAAAAATCTGGATCCTGAGTCACACAATGATACTATACTTTCAATCTATAGTCTCATTTTTGATATATCAATTATTTAACTAATTCTTATATGCATGGGATAAAAATAAAATATTTAAAAATATTAAATATAACATGAAGACCCATGGTATAATAAAAGTAATTAGATCACACAGTCACTTAATAAAATAATAAAAAAATATTTCGAAGGATCCATTGAAAAATATGGGTCCCAATAATTTTCTTTTTTAGGTTTTTCATTATTTTTGTATTGTTTGTAGTTGTTATAACTTTTTTATAGTTGTATTTATTTGATTATAAAAGTTGTAATATTATATTCAATAATATAAATTATATAAATTACTAAAATGTAGTAAAATAGATTTATTATTTTAAAAAACAGTCGTTGGGTACTAAAATCAAACTTTTTTGTTTTTATTTTAACTGCAAAAATATATGGTTACATTATAACACATTGTAGTAGTTCAATATAACCTTTTTTGTGTTAGAGTTTGGTAATGAGAATAGAAATATTTAATCAATTCTAAAAAAATAATTATTTAAGTAAATTTTTATAAATGATTACTTATTTATGATAAAATTTCATCTTTATTGGTAATTTTATATATTAATAAAAGCAGTAAAATGTTCTCAGTGGACACAACATAAGTGATTTTTAAGTACTTATAAAAAGAAATTTTTAGTTCTAATAAAAGCTCATATTTTGGTAGTTTGATGGAATGATATTATCTGGTGGATATGTTCAAAGAAACCAGATTATGTTTATGAGATTTTCCTAGATTTACTATATCTAATTTTGTTTTTATGGTAATGTAATCTTGGTATTTTAGGATTTTTTTTTTCATTATTTAATTTTTATTTAATGTTTCACATATATTTATCTAATGATTATAGTTTTATTTTTCTATTGATGTCTTATTGGAATATATTTAGTGGTTTTCTCATTATATATACACAAATGTTATATATTATTATATAGGTTAATGCCTTTCATTATAATAATTTTTTATTATCTATATATGTTATCAAATCATAACGTACTAGGACATGGATTAATGATATACTATTCGAATCAACCACTACTTATATGTGTCCTAGTTTCTCACCACATTGAATCTTTTCAAAGAACCATTATTTTATTTTTAACTTGGTTATTTTATTTAAGATTTAGATTTTTATTTAATCCAATTTTTACTTTTAAAGTGGTAAATGATTACTTTTTTAACTTAACAGAAATTTTTTTAATAATAAATTTATAATAATTTTATTTTTATATCATAGTATTTTTAATTAAATAATTTATATTTTATATGTTTTACTTAATATCTTAAACATATGTTTGGACTAAGTGAAATCCCAAACAAAACCCTAAGGCTGGTTGGTATTTCCACCTCTGATCAACTAGACATTGTCCACTAAATGTACCACACAGTGGGAATAAATCTTTTGAAATTCCCCCCAATTAGAAGGAACCCTTCTAGTAAAGTGTGAGAAATTAGGAAGACACAATACACCCAATATAACTACACTATATAGAACCTCACACACACCCAAGAATACTCAAAAATATTCAAATGAAGAATGAAACCAGAATAAGAGACAACAATGTTTCCACACCATTCATTATATTAGAATTTTACAAGATTATAATCATAGTAATATTTTTTCCATTGATACTAGATTATTTTGTTACATTTAAACTCGCAATAATTTTGAAAATGTGGTCCCAACAGATAAATAGTATGGCCAAGTCATTAAACTGGTTCCAACACCATCTGAACTTTATGGGGGGAACACTACTTTCCTCGGTGACCTTTGATCATCAGTATCATATTCAACCTTGACTAAATCCTTTCGATATTCTAAGAAAGTATTTATTTTTTTCCACGTAAATTAATTTAATATTCCAATCCTTTTTTCATAACCATGATAAATGACTTTTAGGTATTATTATTGTAGACCTTTACATATCTTAACATCCATTCATCTAACTTTTAGAAATCACCCACAACAAACTAGAATAGAAAGATGCTCCCTTCTATCCAAACTAACTCTACTAACTTAAAATTCCAATGTTTTATCAATCTAATATATTTTATAGAGTTTATATTTCCATCCATCAAAATTAGAACTTGACCAAAAATCAAATTTCCTAAAAATATATCACATGAAGACTTCTTCTTAGAAAAACCATGAATACCATCATCACTTAGGTGAAATTATGATCACTTCCACTTCTAAAAAAACAGTTTTATCTTCATCGTCATCTAATCAACAATTCCTCACTAAGGAGTAATATTTACAAAAAATTCCATGGAAAAAAATATTGTTCAACATGTCCAATAGATTTTGGATTCTACTTATCATCTACAACTCCAACACTCTTTCTTATAGAATGATCCAGAATAAACGATATATCAAGCCGATATTCATGGTCCTAGAGTAAAAACTATATTTTTTTCATATTAATTTCACTATATAAGTCATAATACAGAAATGTACTTTTCTATTTCCCTTTTAAATTACTCCGAATAAACATTAACCATATAAATTCTTTTTTTGTTTATATGATGTCCACAAACTCTACTTTTATTGTGGTTAGTGATACTGCCAACTACAACCTTTACATCTAAATAACTCACATCACTCCAAGAGTAAACACATAACCTATTGAACTATTACATGTTTCTATATCATCATTTAAATCTATACCCACAAAATCTAATAGTATATTAACAATTTTGAACCTAAAATATATATATTCAAAAACCCTTGAGATACCAAAGATTCTATTTCATAGCCTCCCAGTGTTCCTTCACTATATTCTCCATGAACCGGATGATGAATCCCATTATCAATGAAATTTTTGAATTATTACATACTATATACCATATCAAACTACCAACTATCTATTCAAACAAGAAATTTCACAAAATAATTTTCCTCATCTTCTATATGCAGTGCTATCCATTTTGATATATTAATGTTTCTATCCAGTAGAGTTAATATTGTTTTACATTAAAATGTATAAAAATATTTTTATTACCTTTTATATATATTCTTTATGATATGACACCAAACTTATTCCTTTACTATCCATCTCAATACATATTCTAAATTTTTTTAGCTTCACTAACTTTCACATAAAATGTTATAGAAAAATCTTTATTTTGATTTTGAATCATATTAATTTCCAAACACACCAAAATCATGTTATCCTTGTATGAGAGTAATATTATGCATCTCCCATACTCATAGTCATTTTCATTAAAATAGTGATCATATTTTCATTGTATGAAACCCTTATCCACTATGAAAGTGTTATGCTTTCAAATCCATTATCGGTGTACTTATTTAAATCCTTAAAGACTCATATTCATATTACACACTATTTCCTAATTTTAATTATCCATGAATACAGTATACTACATCATGGATATTTCATCCTATAAGTCACTCTAGAGGAACACCATTTTATGTTCATCTTATCTAGATTCAATCTCTAGAAGCAACAAATATTGGTAATATTTGGATGGTAATGTGATTAATTAACAAGAAAAATATTTTAGAGAATTAAATCCATTGTTTCTAAAAAAATACTTGACTGTCAATCATGAATTTAACTTATTCTTACCATCGTATTATTCTTTTAAAAGGAATTCCAATTTATTCTCTGAAACTTTCATTAATTATTGTAACTTTTTTAGATCCCATGTGTCATTAAAATGCAATGAATCCAATTACCCTTTATTTACTAACTCCCAATTTCTATAATTGCTGAGAATAGCTACATATTTTTAGTTATCAATACCTCCTCTATTTATTTAAAAAAAGTAATTTAATTCATATTTGTACTTAAAAATAGGTCATATAAATTTAGTAGATCTCACTATTTCTTCTTAAATCATTTCCAATTCTGGTACTACAACTTATGGAATTTAATTTTCATATACTCTGATTCAAGCCCATGTAGACTTAAATAATTCTAGTATCTATTCATCTAGACTAACGTTTTGAATCTCAGTGATACAATAAATTTATTATGGAACTTCTTCCCTTCTGGTAGATTTAATACACTTCAAACTCTTCAAAACATGAATCCTTTGGATCTTCTATTAAGATATACATGGGTATAGTTACTTTATTCTTTTCTATCAACTTTATTTTTCACCAAGTTATAGACTTTCAATAATACCATATCATTGAAGAGAAAATTCAAAATTATAATAAATTTCCATGAATAATTATGCCAAAGACTATATCTAAATTGTTCATCATAATATCCCACAAATAAATATTTCTTTAACTTATCATTGTTTTTTTACCAACCTTTGGAATTTACACGGACATGGAATAAGCTTATAGAAATGTTAAGTTTGGAAAGTTCCATAGGTTTTCTAGACCACTGCACTTCTAAAATCTTCAACACTAATGGTGCTGAAGGACTTATATTAACTATGTTTGTTGTGTTTTTGACTACTTCCACCCAAATTTACATAGACATTCTGGAATAAAGTCTCATTCTATACTCCTCCTCTCTTGAAAAAAGATTCATTCACTCTACTAAGACATTATACACTAGAATCCCAAGTATATTTATTTTAATCTTGATTCCTATATTACTGTATAAATTCCAAAAACACTTACCACTGTACTCGCTACCATTATCAGACCATAATCATTTCATATTACTTACAATCTCATTCCACACCATATCCTTCCATTTATCAAACACTCTAAAAACTATAGATTTTTGTTTCAAGATGTAAACCCACATTTTCCATGTTGATTCGTCAATAAAAGTAATGAAGTATAATGACTTTCATGAGATCATATGAGTTCAGTCCACCAAACATTTATATGCCCAAACTCTAAATTCTAGTTGTTATGTGTACTTCCACTCAAGTTAAATGATACCTTTCTATACTTCTCAATTATGAAAATCTAAAAAATTATAAATTCCATTTAATAATGTTTTATAATAACATTTTTACTATAACTTTTATGTTATTCCCAATGAGATGCCAGAAACAATAGTGCAATAACTCCAAAAATTTGGATGATATTTTTCTTGAAGTTTTTACTCTATCTAATATTCTTATTAGAAACAAAATCTCATCATTTACACCTATATCAATAACTATGGAATACCAAGTGATTTTTCACACTCCATTCATGAAAATAATTTTGAATCCAACCTCATCTATATGACCAATAAAAATGAGGTTCTTCTATAAACCTAAAATATATTTGAATGCAAGTAATCTCAAGTATCCTCCATTATTCATTATCACTTTAACCCCCTCCCCCTTCTCCATGATTTACAATTCTTTATCATTAGCTAACTAAACATTATGGAACTTCCCAGATTCATAATTTTTCATGAATCCCTCTATAACATGGAATGGAATAAAGCCTAATAATTTATGATCTATATTATAATAGAACATTAAAACTCACAATTAAAATGCTAAATCTATAAGTTGTTTACTTTATGGAAATTGAACTTGTTGAATTTTCCCTTCCCAAATTATTCTTATGATTCTTGAAATCTATCTTGAGATGCCTTCTCTTTATGTAGTTCTAACATATTGGCATGGGCCTAGTATTTTTTCTTTAACTCTTATCTCTTGATCTACCTTATAGACTTCCATGACCCTTCAAATGAGGTTAATTTCCACTAAATTCTATGTTTATCATATTTATAAAAGGTGTTTGATCTTTTATCAATATGATTTCTTAATTAAGGATGATATCTCTAATATCCTAAAACATCGGGTCTGATTTTCCATAAAATATACATATTCCCATTAACATCATTTCCTAACATTCCAATAGAGATGATAACAATGTAGTTTCCACACATATTTTATGAACATTACTTAAAAAAATCGGCTAAATTATAAACCATTTTAAATTCATTCATATGATTTCCACTAGTTTTTTATAACACCCTATGATTTTATGAATTTTTTTTTCTTTCAAATAAGTTTAATTTCTTTGATATCTTGTGTTATATGAAACACAGAGTTTTAATGAACCATGATATACTATTAATATTATTTTTAATCACATACATTATAACCTATCCATTAAAATTGACGGTATGAAATGTAATAACCACATTTTGAAAATTAATTATAATGTTTATATATAAATAAAATATATTAATAAATAAGTACAATTTTTTGTAAATTATTCATATCAATAGTAGAAAAAGAGGCTTCAACGTCAAATATATGATGTCAGTTTTTTATAAACTGATGAAAAAAGTAGCTATATGGACTTTTTTTCATCAATTGTAACATAAACCGACATGAAAATTTTTTATATCGCTTTTTCACATCATTTTTTAACCCAATGCAAAAACCTCTATAAAAACCCATTTTTGGTTTCAGTTTTTTAAAAAATGGATGCTATAAATAAATTTATGACATCAGTTTTCTTAAAAAAAATTCAATTTTTTTAAATTGGGAATTTATTGCATCGGTTTTTGTAAAACAATTATGCCAAAACCCTATTAAAAAATTATAGGCTCACAAAACCCTTGTTTTTTGGATCCATGAAATTGTTATCTCAACTTGAAATGACTCTGAATTTGACCTATCTGACCTCAAAAACCACTAGTGTTTATTTTCTTTGGTTTTCATTATTTTTGGTCTCAATTCTTCTTCCCCTTTCATTATGTCATCATCTAGGGAATTATTTTTTCTAAGGAATCCATTTTACGGACTAGAATCCACCTCAGTTTGATTGTTTCTATAGTTTATTGTTCATTTTTATGTAAAACATTTGATAGATATTATGGTGTTTATTATTTAAACTTGTTTGATGGAGAAAATTCTAGATTAAAGACCCGTTTGTTTATTGAACTCTGAGTTTTGTAAGTTTTTTAAAATGTTCATGATAAATTATTTACCTTTTTTCTTCATTTAAGTTGTTTTTTTAATTATTATTTTGTATTTTTTCTTCATCCAAGATGAAATATATCTTCTTTTATAAACATATAAGATCACAATTTAGTAAATCCAAAGTAAATTCGAGGCCATTATTTGATAAGTGACATGTGTTGTGCTTATCTACCTATATGATTGACAAGTGATATATTCATCTAGATTGGCCCTTTTAATGAGAGATTCAAGAAAGTATGAGTTTTACAATACTATATTGAAATATTATATTTCTAGTGGTTAGTCTTGATGTATTGGTTATATATATTTTTTGAGTATTAGTATAATATTTGGAGATACATCTGGTGGACATGTTCATATAGAGATATGAGTGTCCATAAAAAATATTATGCCAAATAATTTATCATCTTTCATAATAAAACGTTTTCATAGAGGGATTTCTTGGGTACTGGTTATTAATTAGATAATTCATAACCATTTTTATTGATACAATTTCCTATAAGGTCGCACAATTAAGCTTTGGGTTAATGATTGATTTTAGTACAGTTTTTTCTGATATAAGAGTGTTTATATATTAATTGTATCTAAATAATTTTTGATAGAATAATAGGAGTTGTGATTTCTTTCATAATGTGTATAATGATTTTATGAAAGTGGATAATTTTTTTATATAGAATAGGGAGTTATACCATGATTACCAATCATTTTTATTACATGTTTTTATGTTTACAATTTATCTGTTTATATATATATATGTGTGTGTTTATATATTTATATGTTTTAATATATTAACCTATTATATTGTGATATCAGGTCTTGAATGGATCATAATTGGATAAATTTACAAATAACAACTAGTGAATATGAAAAATTAGTTCACGATTTATTGGAATTTTCTAAACAAAATCTTTGAAAGATAGATTTAATTTTCGGTATATGTGTGAATTGTTTAAATATAAGAATGTTAAACTCCAAGGAAATCAACGATCATCTCATTTGAAATGGTTTTAGCCTTAATAACACACATTAGATATGTCATGGTGAAATAACTATAAATTCAACATCTAATGTTGATGAAACTATTCAAAATGAGCTAGAGGGTCATATTGAATAATTAATTCATGATTTAGGTTATGAACCCAACAATAAAACAACAACTACTGAATGATTATGTAGATATTATGAGAAACTATTGTTCCCAGGTGTTAGTAAATATGTAGTGTTGTTAGTAGTTGTGAGATTAGTTAACATGAAAGAAACAAATGGGTGGATTGATAAAAGATTCTCCAACCTACATGAACTTTTAAAAGAGGTACTTCCAGAAAGAAATGGTCTTCTAGATTCTAATTATGTAGTGAATAAAATATTATACCCAATGTGATTAAGGTAGAAAAACATACATGTTATCCTCAATGATTGTGTGTTGTATAGGAAATAATATGAATATGTATCAGGTTTTCCTACATGTGTGACATCATGCTATAAGATGGATGAAAAATTCAACTTAGATTCAGTATCAAGTACTGACATCTTAACTCATAAAAAAGAAAATTTTTAATTTCAAATGATATTATCTACTAATTATTTCATACAATTCTAATAATTTAGCTGTAAATGATTCTTAGGTACCAGAATCAATTCTCCTGCTAAAGCAATTCGGTACCTTCTAATAATTTCTCATTTAAAGCATCTATTTTCAAATTAAATTAATTCAAAAGGTTAAGATGAATCTCAGATGAGCGCATGACTAGTGTTAACATTAATTACCCTAATGATTAACCAAAATGGAAGATAGTTATTAAAAATTTCATTCTTTTGGAATTTATTTTAGAAATCTCATAATGGTATTGTGTACTAATAGAATGAATCCATATCGAAGCCTAAGTATCCAACATATTTCATAGATTATTTTTTGGTAGTTTATAACTGGTCCCCGCATATATGTACGAAGAAAAAATATATTATGATGAGATTGATGATTTTAGGACAAAAACAGCTAGGAAATGATACTGATATTTATCTTTCAACACTATCTGATGATTTGAAACTTCTTTGGGATACAAGTGATAAAGTTTTTTAATGCATACAAGAAAGAGTATTTTTATTTTTGTGCTCTGATAATGTCCACTATAAATGAAATTACTACATATGGAAACTTATCTGGATTCATTGTTAAGGGACATAAAGCATATCTAATTTGTGAATAAGAGACTCCATATTATCCATTGAAGAATAGAATAAAGACAGTGTATATGGGCTTCATTTTTTTTTGTGAAATGATAATCCTTATTATATATTGGCATTTGATTATTTACAAGAATCCAATCTTCCCCCATGACCATTTTCAGTTGAATAATATTAAGATAAAGTGAAAAATATTTATTCGACATTTATAAAGAAAATAATTTCTAGTCTTAAATAAAAATATCTAAAAGAAATAGTCTATCTTTTTTAACTACATTATTGGATATTTTTATAGATAAAAAATAAAATTGATGTTATGCATGTTGAGAAAAACATATGTGATAGTTACATTAAAGGAAAGAAAAAAGATGGATGACATCTTAGATTGGACTTTATATCAATGGGAATACTTTTGGAGTTAAATCCCACTATTAATGGAACCAGAACATATTTACCACCAACTTTTCACACATTAATAAAGATTGAGAAGATGTATTTTTGTCAGTATATTCATGGTATTAATGTATCCAGTGGTTATTCTTCACATTTGAATAATTTAGTGTCATTTCAGGATTGTAAATTAATAGGAATGAAATCTTAGGATTCTTATGTATTGATGCAACAACTTCTACCAGTCGTACTACATGGAATATTTCCAACAACTGTTAGAAAGACTATCATAAGGTTATGTAATTTTTTAAAATCCATTTGTAGTAAAGTCGTTGATCCAAATTTGTTATATGTGTTGGAGAATGAATCTTCTCTTATTATTTTTACACTGGACATGTTTTTACCACCTATATTTTTTGATATAATGGTCAATCTGGTGATTCATTTAGTGTGTGATATAAGAATATGTGGGCCTATTTATTTAGGAGGGATGTATCCTTTTGAAAAACTTATGAAAATTTTGAAGGGATGTGTTAAAAATACTTATCAACCAGATGACTCTATTGTTAAAAAATTTGTATCGGAATAGTATATTGAGTTTTGTACTAGTTATTTTTATAAAGTGGAATATATTGGGCTCCCCATATCTCGACATATGATATTTGATGGTGAATGTAGAGGTATTTTAGTCTTAAAGGTAAAGTTAATTCCATGTGATGAAGTTATTTTTTCATATTTATACATTTTGAACAACAAAAATGAGGTGCAATCATATATAACACCACATATTGGATAATTAAAGTGATGATACACAAGAAGAAATGAAAATTGGATGATAATTGAGCGTAAAAAGACATTTGTTTCATGGTTTAAAGAGAATGTCAACCGATATATATCTGCATCAGAAGAATTGAAATGGTTGAGAGGGGTCCATCTTTAATTATGATAAAAGTTTTTGGTTTTAGTATTAATGGGTTACCTTTTAACATAAAGAAGTTAGATGATACGAGTACAGTTCAAAAATTTTGTGTAATGGTCATCGTTGAAGCACTTTATTTTTTTAGTGAAAAAGATAAAAACACATTTTTTTCATCGATTCCATATTTTAGAGTTATTTAAGACATATGGGAAATTGATTATATTAAATTTTGAGTCATTGTGTTTTAGTGTAATTGGTTTTCAAGTAATAGTGGTGTGAAACATGATGAATATGTGTTTAAACTGTTTAATTTGAAAAGATATAATTGCAATGTGGAACTGTTTATCATTACCACAGCTGAAAAGTATGTATTTTATTTCATTGATCTATCGAATGATCAGTAGTCAATCGTTTTGAAATGGAAAAGAATTTATTTAGAAGATGAGTACGGTGATGATGTCATTGATTTATATGAGTCTTCTTTATCTATTACTTGATTTACAGATAAAAATGACTATAATCCAGATATAGTGCATGCAGTATGAAATGATCATGCAGAAGGGATATGAGAAAGCACTAAATTACACTCCTAATTAATTATGTAATTAATTACATTATTTTTTTTTGAAATTACATGTGTAAAAACAATATTATTTTATAACTATTCGATATTTAATTAAATATATTTTATTATTTATATGATTTTTTTGTTAAATTTTGATATTTTACGGTTATGGTTAAACATTTATTCATTGATATACCTGCCATAAAATATTATATTTTTTCTTAATTTATACATAAGAGAACACCTTTTCAAACAATGATATTTAAATTTGACAATTTTTATATATTTTTATAAGTAATCATTATGTTTAATAGTTCATCATCCCAATTTTTATATTAAGAGTCAAAACATCATTATTTTTTTAAACTTAAAAATTGGTGACACTTTTTATACTTACATTTTTACATTTTCCTATTTTTTAATTTCTAACTTGTCTAATTATATTTGGGTACACAATAATTTCATTACATTTTCCTATTATAATGACATATATATACAGATATAGAAGAACATATACCAAGGTATTTTTCTTTATTCATATTATTAAACATCATATAATATAATTATTTAATTAAAGAAATATTTTAATTTACAAAAACAATTGTAGGACTACTAATGAGACTTTAGTGAGGGGGTCTTCTGATTTTGTTATTCAGAAGTCTAATTCTCGAGTTGGTAAATTTGGCACAACACATTTACTAAAACAATCACTTTATTATGGATATGAGTGAATACGTATTATTTTTAATGATAATTATAATGAATCTAGCCCAAATGAAATGAATTTTATCAGCTATATCGGTATGCAGATCCATTACAGGATTAGCATTTTACATCCTGATCAGAAGTATATCAATATGGTGTTGATAGATCATCTTTGGGAGGCCGTAAAGGGAAAATATATCAATTGATTTATTTTTTCTCATTTTTTGAATATGATATGTTTTAAATGAATAATATAATTGTTATGAAATCATAAATGACATTAAATTTTTAAGAAACAAAAGATGTTAAGAAAATATGTCTTACTTTAGTGGTGGTTGGATGGAGGGATTTCAAAACAAAGTTGACAAAAAATTATGTGTTTGGAAGGAGGAAAAATGAAAAATCTTTCCTCAAGTATCCATTTTTAGATGAAGATACATAGAAGAAGTTTGGTTCCACCCAACATGATGAAACATTTCAAGTATTATAATTATATTATATTATACTATAAAATTTCTTATTTATATACCTAATTACTTATTAGTTTACTTCTTATATAATGGGACTCAAGGAAATCCCATCAAGATATCTAACATAAGAATGTATACCCTCGTACATTATCACGTGCATGGTATCCTTTATTGAAGAGAAAATTGATTGGGGAAAAGTTTGATGCACTAAGAACTTACTCCACTAATGGTTCTAATGATGTCCAATTCGGTCCTCCATATCAACCCACCCACCATGAGAAATAGAAAAGTGTAAGAAGAATAAAAAATGAAAAATATATTATATAAAAAGATACATAATTAAATGAAATGATTACAATTAAACAATAATTAGTTTTCATTTTAGTAGTTGGGGTTTTGACTTAGTGGTAAGCACCCTGTAATCCTACATGAAAAATGGGGGTTCAAAACCCATTGGGCATAGGTACTGTAGCAGTACTATTGTATATTGTAGCTATCGCGGCACTGTAGCAGGAGCAACCACTATATCAGTGGCCAGTCACTGTAGCTGTGGTAGGGTACTGTAGCAGCGGTTGGTACTGTGTGGTACTATAGTAGGTGGTACTGTAGCTGTACTATACATAGAATGGCCTTGGGCCAAAATTTTGGGCCAATGGGCCATGTAAGGGGCTAAATTACCACTAGGCCTTCAGGGTATGTAATGGGTCTCCCTTTACCCAGTTAAATAGATCTTTTCTTTTCTTTAGTAAAAAATGAGGCTTCGGCCCCAACCATTAAAAAAATATTTTTTTTCAAGATTTTTTGTAATCTATAAATTAACAACACTAATATATCATTTTTGTTTTTCATTTCAGGATGAAATTCAAGAGAAATAGACACAAGGAAATGTTATTCTTGAGGGTAGGAAGGATATCCTAGACAATGCTTTAGGAAACCTAGGACACCTTGTCCACATAATAGGATATGAGTCAAGTGTTAGTATTCAGAATGTTTTTTTCATAAAAGCAAACAATCAAAATTCCTAGAAATCAAATCCTTAAAAGCTCATTATAAAGATATAAACAATCTATGGGTGATCAAATTCATGTGTTTGTGTAGTAGCCTATGTCAGAATAATTGGTCAGATAGTCATAGTCTTTGCATCCTTCCCAACCAACCTAGCATGCCGACTCAGATCCTGAACCTCCTTGCTTGGAGGCAACCTTATATTGTGAGTTGTATGCATGAGATCCATATGTACATATTGTATTTTTTGGTGTCATGAATTTTTTGGGGGATTCTATACATCACTAGCCTAATCATATGGGTCAGGTTAGAGTGTCAATACATGATATTATTGATCCTACTTATCTACAACCATTCCTACCCATACAGGTTACCAAAGTTAGGGATTTTATGGGTTATTTTTAACTTTATCCACCTAGACTTCTTCGTCAAATTTTATACAAGGTATGAATTTTTTTAATATTAATTACATCTAATTAAAAATTACTTATAATGATTTGTTACATTTAACTTATATAAGAGTATATAAAATCAAAATAAATGGAAAAAATGAATCAAAAGTCTCAACAGCAAACAACTATAAATTGAGGTTTCAGTTTTTTTAATAAATATGGTTTAAATTGACTTACTATATTATAATTTTAATTAGGAATCTATACATGCTGCAAGTTTAAAATGAAACCACTGGAATTTATAGATTTTATGGATCTATAATTTCTTTTAATGACTATGTTATATTTCTCGACTGAAAATAGAGAAGCATATATATGTGATAGGTTATTAATGATGAATATTCAGTGTTGGTTTTTTCCATTTCATAAAGAAACATAATTATTCAATAATTTTAATTATAATGTCATTAAATGTGATATTATTTTATTGTAGTGGGAATTAGATGTAAGGCATATTCTTCCTATGTGAAAAAGATTATATTGGTTTTTTTCTTTATTAGGTGGTGCTCATAGAAAATTGTCCACCATATTATACAATTATGTTTATCTGTCTTTTATAAGCTCATTATGTTTATTTCTCATTATTTATACATGTATTTTTAGTTTACATATATGAAAATTCAGGTCAAGGAAAAAAATTAACAAATATAAATTTTCAATAGAAAATCCAAATGTAATCAACTATGTTAAGTAAAGGTAATTATTTTTTATATCAAATATTATTTTAATTTTTTGATATATATATATATATATATATATATATATATTGGTTTTGATTATCAATTTAATATTTTATTAACTAAAGTTTCACCTTTAATAAAGACATGTTGAATGTTGATATTATTTTCCATGATTCATGTATGAGATAATCACAATAGGATTAATGACTGATTTAGATCAGGTTACTCATATAAATTATTTTATATATTTATTTATAGTATTTTTTTTAATCTTATATCATTCAACATTATTTTAGACATTCAATGATGTCAATTTGTACATCAAAGATGAACTTAACCATCATTGATCTTTATTTGTGAATTATTTGTTTAGTGTAATTATTATTTAAGGTAGGTATATTCTAATGTTTCCTACTATAATTACATTTTCTTAATAACAAGTGTTCAAGAAATTATTTTTTTTTAAAAGGTGTTTAATCATAATGATATCAAATGAATGCTTAAACTCTATGTAATAATGATCTAGTTGTAAATTTCAGGTATGTTTTTTTCAATACAAATTTATTATACAAAGGCATAGATAATTTTTTCATTAACATGTTAAAATTATGTATGATTTTATAGATTTTTAGTAATTGATAATTGTTTTTTGATGGCTCTATACTTTGTTTCTATTATTGGGATTCTGATTTTTTATGGGGTGTACTATTTATAATTTCCTAAAAAATTAACATTCAGCATTGGTTTTCATAAAAACCTATCCCAAATCATTTAAAAAAAATTGAATAGTTTTTGGAGACATTTTATATAAGAAAATAATGTTAAAAACAGTACAATTAATATTTTCAGTGTTAGTTTCCTAGATAAACTGACAAAAAATGAGAACAATAGTGGTTCTCACTATAAGTTTTATATATAAACCGATGCTAAAAATAAAGCCTATTCAAATTTTGGGTGTTGGGTTTTAAAAAACTGATGCCCAAAACATTATTTTTAACATCACATATATAGATTTCAGTTAAAAACTAACATTGAAATTTAAAAAAAACAACATTAAATCATGTTTTTATACTAGTGTATACTTCAAAAAGACCTTTTTCTCAAATAAAGGTTTTTTATTGCTTTCTTATGAATAATTGTTTCCACTTTAATAAAATATATTTGAAATTTCAAAATTCATTCTTGGATTCAACATTATAAAATTATCTTAGGGTTAATTTTTTGGTATTTTTCTAAAAATAATTATTTATTGATGAATAGTGAAAAATAATGGTTTTTATTGAAAACCACCTTTTTTAAAGAATTTATAAGGTTTACTTTTTTAGAAAATTGTTTTAAAATATAATATTATCTTAATTATATTTTAATTAATCTAGTTTTTTCATTTTAATCAACTTTTTATTGAATCTTGATATGAAAACTATTTAGACTTTTGAAAATTTTCTCTCCAGAAACTCGATTTTTCATCGCATCTATGGGTTTAATTTTAAATTAAATTTTTCTAATTATGTGAATAGAATTTTCAAAATTGATTCCATATTTATAATCATAATAATTAATATTATATAATAATTCAATGTAATATTTTTTGAAAATGAATAGTAAAAACACTATAAATTAATTATTTTGGTTAAGGTTAAAATGGGTTTACAGTAAAAAAATAAGGGGTAAAATGAACTATATAATTTTCTAAAACCCATTTTATGTCAATATTTTGACCTGATAAACTCTATATTTTCTATAATTATCCATTTTTTAGCCTTTTAGAATGTGAAAATCATTTTAATGCTTTATTCTTTTCAAAAAATCCATGTGTGTCCTCTACCTAATTCCCTACTGGAATTTTGTCCTATATCAATCACACTATCCCAACGATTTTATAAAACTGTTGGGATAGGTCCCCTATCCCAACAGTTTTCAAAAACCATTAGGAAATGGATATCTAAATTTGGTATTCTAAATAGTTTCTAAAAACCATCGGGATACAATGGCCATATGAGAATAGTTTAGACTAATTGTTGGCATAGTATGAAAATTATCAGCTCCATCTAAATGGTTTCCTAAAACCATTGGTATAGTCTCTCATTTGATTAGATTTCACAATTTTTTTTACATAGTTGGGATACACTATATAAACCAAATGTTTTTTGAAACCATTGGTAACATTTTCCCCTAAATCCCAAGTGGGCCTATAGTTCCTCCCTCTGCTCAATTGCTACCCTAAATCCAAGCTCTATCTATCATAGCCAAACTTCTTCTACTGATCCATCATCAATTAATCAAATTTTTTTATTCTATACTTCAAATTTGTTTGTGGCACCTTACTTTTGTTGTTTTTCATCTTTTTTTGTTTTGTTTTATGTTTTTTTTCTCAAATGGAGAGGTATATGTGGTAATTTTTTCATGGATCAAAAAATGTATGCATCATCATTTTAGGGAATAACCTCTCAAATGTTGTTTCTAAATAGTGTCAAAGGCCGTAAAACACAAATGTAAAATATAATTACCAATAATTGATGGAATATATAACCTAATATATTTTATATCACTATAGTTGTGATCTTACTAACATTACATCAGAGCATGAGATCAAATCTAATCTCTTCTATTTAAATTTGAATGCACTTAGGGTCTTTATGGCTATAGTAACAATTCATTTATTTTCTTTATGGATATAGTTCATGATGATTTGAAAATTAATATTACATATTTTTTCCTCTAAACATTATTAACTCATGTTCCAAATAATATTTCACTAATATTATTACTAAAAAGTAGGATGATATTGATATGAAGGATTTTGTACCTATTGAAGCAATAATATTATTGATTTATGTGAACTTTGATTATCTATGACTGATGATGTTGTTTAATAAGTTTTTATTAATGGTTATAATATTTAATACATGTTATAAGGGTTGACATGGTGTGTATAAGGATTTACATTATGTCTATGATAGTCTATGGTCTTAGGAATGTACACACAGTACACGACTTGGATAACAATGTAAATATACATGGCCAATACCTTGTAGTCCATGGTATGTTTGTCTAAATGGGGTGATGGAAATGGCCCATTTTCACATGGAATTGTTGCATGGGTGTTGTTTTGGCCATACTATATGGTGGATAGTAATTATCTTAGCCAAAACACATTCATCCCTGAAATCCCAGACTACATGGAACGTGTTCCTTAATGATACATGGAGTGTAATAAATGATTTCGTTGAACCAGAAGTATTTCCTCACACAAGTTATATATATATTATTTTATCCACTTTATTCACCATTTTACCACTAATAATATTTGTATTTGATGGGGTAGTGATTTTTAAATATTTATTTCCGAAGGTGGGGGTGGGATGTTCTGGTGGAGTGGGGGGTGTTATTCGAGGGTGGGGGTGGGATGTCCGGGTAGGATCGTTGTCCATGGCCCCTTAAATTTAATAATTCATTAATTAATTGTTTTTTGAACAATACTTATACTTTAATTAATGGGGTATGATTTATATTAAATACTTCCTTTGATAAATTGACTCATTCCTATGGAATAGAGATGTGATAACAGGATGTGAAGTTAAATTGATCAAATGAATTATTTTATAAATAATGTCATGATTTTTTAATAAACCCATATAACTCGGTGAGTTGACTTATAATATAAAAAGTGACGATTAGTTATTTATATCATGCTTTGTTTATTTCTTAGAATGTTTAAATGCCTTTATGTTATAGTTAAATAAGTGGTATGTTATTCATAGTCTCTCTTATTATCCTTAAATGATGTTTCACCATTGTATATAAGTGATAAATGTCCCAAGTCACCTCTTAAGTACTTCGACTAGTATTTAAATTGGAATTAACCATGTAGGTGGTTTCCCATTTCCACAATGTCATTTCCTAACTGACCAATAGATCCTCACAAATTTAATTTGTCATGTTTTGATAAATTGAATGGGTTGTTTTGAATGAAATTTATAATGCATGATGGTTTTCCTTTCTTAATGAATAAAATGTTTTTAAATAAAATGACCCTAAGGGGGGATATAGGGGAGTCAGGGGTTGTCTAGGTGGGGGGGGGGGATGTCCAGGTGGGGGTGGGTTGTCCAGGGGGTAGGGGATGCTGTGGGGTAAGGGGTTTCATGGGTTTGGGGGAGGGGTGTGGGCTATCCAATGAGGGTTGTAGGATGTCCAGTGGGGTATGGGTGGGATGTACAGGTGGGGTAGGGGGTGTGGGTTTTCCAAGGTGGGGGTGGGTTGTCCAGGTGGGGTGGGGGCTATCCAGGTGGGGGTGGTGGTTGTCCAGGTGGGGGGCTGTCCAGGTGGGGTGGGGGTGTCCAGGTGGGGGTGCGCTATCCAATGGGGCTACAGTGGGGGTAGGGGAATACAGGGGTGTGGGGGAGGGGGTTTGGGCTCCCTAGGGATGGGTGGAGCTATACAGGGGTGGGGTGGGTTGACTAGTTTGGGGAGAGGGTGTGGGATGTCCAGGGGTGGTATGTCCAGGGATGGGGTGGGTTGTCCATGTTGGGGAGGGGTGTGAGTTATCTAAGGAGGAGGGTGGTGGGATATATAGGTGGGGTAGGGGACTTTCCAGGTAGGGTGGGGGCTATCCATGTTGGGGGGTGGGATTTCTAGGGGGGTTGTAGGGTGGTAGGGGCTGCAGGGGTGTGGGATGTTCAGGGAAGGGGTGGGCTTTTCAGTCCGATACTCTACAAAAAATTATGAATCACATATAACCAATGTAATGTTTTTTTCACACTTTAATTCTTTTCTTGATGTTCTATACCAAAACTCACTTCTATCCATCAAATAAGAAGTGATCTATACAAATAAATCTCATTTAGGTTCTTATCCATATTCCACTTTGATATCATACAAATTTATCATTCTTACAACTCTATATCACCTAATGATATAACAAGGCTCATAATCCAATGAGAATTTTCCCATCAAGATATGGATAATATGCCTAAACAAAAAACATAAGATCATGTTTTTCACACACACAAAATTTGGTAAACATAGAAAATATTATATTTACACCTTGTATCACAACCTAGAATTAGCTATCAGCTAGACTATCAAGGCCTCAATAAGATTCACACCTAGCTCAAAATTTAGAGGTGTGTTTACAATTAGGAGTGGTTTTTTTATTTCATGTATTATATTTGTAGTGGAAGATAAAATCTGATCAACATATGATATTTAGATTTGTTCTTACAATTAGGTTTGTTGTGATTTATATGTATTATATTCATGTTTTTTACCAACAGTCTTATGGTTCATCTATAGTAGGCTTGAAGTCATGCTACAATTGAATAGGGATTGAATTATTCAACCCTAGTTTTTGATGTTCTCTTAAATTCCATTGGTGCAATGGATGTAATTTAACACTTGGGGATTTATTTATTATTTTATGGTTTTTTAATTTTTAAAGTATTAATGTTAATCATAAAAAGATGGTTCATGATTTGAATGATTCACCTTGATTATTTTGATACCCTTGTGATGGTAAAAGTGAATAAATGTATAATTATTTCTATCATTTTAATTTAAATTACTTGAACTAATTTAGGAATCATAATTATATAAAGAGGGGTGGGTTTTCTAGGGTGAGGTGGGGGTGTGGGCTTTCGAGGGAGAGGGGGTGGGCTATCCAGGAGGGGGTAGGGTTGTGCAGGTGGGGAGGGGGTGTATAGGTTGATAGGGGTGTGGGTGTTCTAGGTGGGGTGGGGGCTGTCCTGGTGGGGTGGTGTTGGGTTGCATAGGGAGGGGTGGGTTGTCTAGGTGGGGTGGGGTGGGCTGTCCAGGCGGGTTGGGGGATATCCAGGTGGGGGTGGGGGTTTCGGATAGATTAATCATATGAATAATGTGGATAAAAATAAATTTAATATCACTCTTTATGGAACCACATACTTTATTAGGGATAAATTGTCTATAGATATCCATATAAAAAATGGATCTATAGAATAACAATATTTCCCCATTTAATTGAATAGTTCTTCTATCTATGTGAATATCCAACAATCAATATAGAAGCTATAATATATTCATAGTAAAATTGAAGGTAACCTTATTAAAATTATTATAAAATTGTAGAATTTATGGATAAATTGATTGTTTATGTGTATCAATAAAAAATGATACTTTATTATGGATTTTAAAGATCATGTGAATCATTCAAATAATCCCCCTGGACACCCTCACCCCCTATGGATAGCCCTCTCTAGACACCCCCTGCACCCCCTTAGATACCCACACCCCCACTAGACACAACACACCCCCCACATGACACCCCCCCCCCATTGGAACCCCCCCCCCCCACCCCACCACCTGGACACCCCCCCCCCCCCACCCCCCCCCCCACCCCACCCCACCCCCTGGACACACCCCACCCACATAGACACCCCTCCACCCCCCTAGACACCCCACTCCCATGGGAAGCCACCAAACCCCCTGGACACCACCACCCCCTAGGACAACACCCCACCCCCTAGATAACCCCACCCCCTTGGACTGCCCCCCACCCCCCCAGGACACCCCCACCCCCACCCCATGGACACCCCCACCCCTTGGACATCCCCCCCCAACAACCCACACTCACCCCCTTAAACACCCCCCCCCCCTCTCAGACACCCACACCCCCTTGTACAGTCCCCCACCCCCTGGACAACCCCAACCCCCTGGACAGCCCGCCCTCCCCCCTGGATAGCCCCCCTAGACACCACCCCACCCCCCTGGACACCCCCACCCTTGGGGCATCCCCCCACCCCCTAACACCCCCACCCATGGACAGACCCCCCCACCCCCACCCAATAAAAATGGATAATACTTAGGTCACATATATGGATGATATTCAATATAATATTTTTCCATATAAATGAAAAATCTCACAAAAAAGTGGTAGTGTCATCAACATTTCAAAATCTACTCCATGAACACCCCCCCCCCCCCCCCCCCGAACAGCCACCCCCACCCCAACCCTACCCCAATTGGACATCCCCTTCCCTGGATAGCCCATCCCCCCTCCCCCTCCCCCACACCCCTACATCCCCACCCCCACTTGGGCATACCCCCCTAGATATCCCACACCCCTTCAACCCCCACCCCCTTGGACAGCCCAAATGTTCTTCTGGGATTCTCTGTAATGGTGCCACCATTAAAAATCGATAAGTGGTAACTAAGTTATATCATTTTACACTATTTATTTTGGTTTTCTTCATTCTTTTTCACTGCAATATTGATTTTAGTCTCTCATTTGGGTTCTCATCCTTGAAGGTGAAATTTTTTGAAAGGATTTAAGTCAATTTACACCTCTTTAAGGTGTGTGTTTCAATGAAATTATTTCATTTTGAATTAAATGTTTGTTATTTCATTATAAATTTATTTTTATTAAATGTATATATATATGTAATGATTTGAAATCATATAAATGTTTCTATTTTGAATTTAATGTTTGAAACCTTATTTTTTTTATTTGTAATAATTTATTAAATACTATTGAGACATTTTGAAATGGATTTAATGGTGTGTGGGATATATTTTTATTAGATTTCATTATTCATATTCATGAAACTGTGTTTTAAACAAGAAATTTAAATAATGTGAGTTATTGAGCATGACATGTTTTAAAAGGTTTTTTCTAATGAAGTTGAAACGTTTGATTCAAATGCATTTGTGGTTTTCCCCTTGATATAATGAATCAATTGAAATTTGAAAATTGGTTTGATGGAAAATGAATGCTTTGGTAATGTTTAATGATTTCAAATACGAAGATTCATGTTTTTTGTGGCGGATTTAAAATGTTTTAAATTTTATGTGAGATTTATATCAGTTTGTAAAGATTTTTTTAAGTCATATTTTATAAAAAGTAAAATCACTTGGGAATTTGAACAAAGTTTTTGCATAAAATACCTATTGGGAACATTGTTTTTAAATGGTTGGTTCTAAAATAACATGTTAATCATTCCATTTATTTTTTTACCACTTTTTCTGGGTTTTTGGGGACTACATGATGCTTGTTTCTCACCTAGTGTGGTAATACACTTCTCTACACCATATATGGTCAGGATATATATGATTATTCCTTTTCAAGGTGTTACAAGTGAGGGAGAGTATTTTTTATGTCTTGGTGTTAATAATTTCTTACTTATTCATCATCATCACTTCTTTATAGGTTATTGGAACCATGGTACTAAGTAGGAGTTCTAAATTTATATTTCTCTAGAGGGTTCACTTGAAACTAGTGGAACTCCAATCATGCTAGAAACTTGGGTATGGTGGGGTTTATCATCACAATGAGGCTTGTGTAGGCTAGTTGGATGACTTGTAGATCTGGCATAAAATATGCCAAAAATTGATTAATTAGAGGAAACGGCTATATAAATTCATGTGTCTCGCATTTGGGATTCCATGGTAGATCCCATGAAATGTTATATCAAGGAATGAGACAAAACTATATCAACCCATTTGATGTGGAATTAACCCACACCCTAGAAACATAGGAATAGTTTATGACCACCATCCAGGTGGGTCTTGTTCCCTTACACAAGATTCTATTTTGAACCACCAACATATCAGCCAGAAAAAAGAATCTTATCCTCACAATGTTACCCTATACCATTATATATGTTATCCTCTTTGACATAGACAAAAATGTAATGATTAAATACTAGGCTGTAAAAACATAAGAGCTTCAGTCCAAATACACCAATTGCTTCAATGAGTGTGTTTTTAATTATTTACATTGTATTATGGGCATGAGTGTTTTCTTTAATTTGGAATTTTCAGGTGTTGTATAATAATTTTATATTTCTTTGTTGTATCTTTAGGTGTTGAATTCTATATATTGCAGAGGGGATGTAGTTTGTTGTGTAATTTAGTACATGGTAGGCATGTAGTGTAATTATGTACAAGGTAGGAAAAAGGGAAGGTTGTTGTGTACTTATGTGTAATCCTAGAGTACTATATACCAACGGTTTATAAACTGTTGGTATAAAGCTGAATAAATTTTTCTATACCAATGATTTTAGCTACACCGTTGGTAAAACACTATATATACAGTTCACAAACCTTTGTAATATAGATTCTACATATAATATATACCAAAAGTTATACAAAAAAACATTGTTAAACCTAAATACCAATGGTTTTTAAACTATTGGTATAGGTTATAGAGTTATATTCTTCAATAGTTACAAACTGTTGGTACTTCTGTATTGCAACGGTTGGCCAAAACCATAGGGAAATTGGATTTTTTACTGGTATAACCCAATAGTATCATTGTTATTGTTGTAGTAAGGTAATCCCAACACTTTATCACCCAAAAGTTTGGATAACCGTTGGTATAACATATACCAATGGTTTGGAAGCCTATCTTAATGGTTTTAAACCGTTGGGATAGCCTTGGTTTCCAGTTGTGTTTTTTAAAAGGAAACCCCCTCCTTCCTCCTCTACTAACTTATAAAACCTATTGTATCATCCAATTTATTAAAATGTAATTTACTAAATTTCCCCCACCATGACCTAGATCCCCTATTTTGATCATAAATCCATCCTTAGAATTCTTTTAGTTCTAACCTAAAGAGGTTTTCAAGAGAAGTGGTATCATTCTTAACTGTGTGTTTCTATTTTATTTTTTTCCCACATCCTTAAACTATTCTTAAATAATGATAATATAATAACATTAGTATATACTATATAATTTTATTTTACTATGTTAATGAAATGAACTATATCCATCTCATGTACCCTCAAAAGGGAAATGAAACTGTTGATCGTGTGTATGACGGACTACAACATTAAAAACTGATGTAATTCGTCTTCCAACACTACTTCTCGAATATTGATAATATGATATATTTAAATTATATATATAAATTATATTTATGACATAAATATACCTATGTAGTTATAATATCACATCTACTTTCTTATCTCCCAACCCATTAGAAAACAATAGCATCACTCGTGTGTACGGATGATTACCACCTCACAAAATGATGTGATTTTTTTTTTCATTTCTGTTTTACATGGATGGTAATAAGGATAGATTAAATGAATATATATAATATTTGTAACATAATTATACTTATTTAATTATTATAAAATATATAAATTCTTACTTTCCATTCTGTTGGGGATACGATAATGTCACTCACGTGTACGACGGACTACCACCTCGCAAAGCAATGTGATTGTCCTTCACATACACTTTACATAGAAGGTGATAAAGATAGTTTTAATTAACATATGTCATATATATTTCATAAAATTTATATTTTAATTTTAATATATTATTTAACATTATTTAATTTTTTTAATCAATAAAATGGAAGCATCGTTCATTCGTACATACAGCCTACCATCTTCGTGAATGATGTAATTCATTTTCTATATCTACTTTAATGGGTTAATATAATTAATATATATAAAAAAAATAT